>JAJDFG010000152.1:567500-875000 GCA_021039105.1 Scomber colias
ATAAATGTTATTAAGCATAAAACAAACAAGTTTCAACCATAAAATGTGATAAGTTTTGTACCTGGTCCACTTTTGTCTGGGGATTGGCTTTTGAGTGACTAGGCCAAGATCCCTGCCATCTCGTTTTTACACCATAAAGTACTTTTGCTGCCACTAGGTGGCCCAAAACAACGTGTATGAATGATTAAAAGAAGTCAAAGTTCATCAGAATGAAGTAAAAAGGTCCAGCAAACCTGAAATGTAATGTCTGCATATGAGGATGCAGAGTCACAGGAGGTTAAAGACAGTTGAAACAGGTGTAGTCTGAAGCTACAGCTGGTCATTTTTACCCTTTTAACACAAACATCATTTTTTAACTTGCAATGCATCGACAAAATCAAGCTACGTCAGAGATCTAAAGCTGTTTTCAGTTCCTCACTGATTCCCTCCTGTGGTTTATCATTTAAGATCATTTTATTATCAGAAAGAACCTAATCATGTGGTGGATTAATAAAACAAATATATTCTGGACAATTTCTAACTTTGACTATTTCATTTGGCCAAAACTCTTGTACAACTAGTTGAGTACAAGCAATAGTTTAATTAGTTAAAGACACCACACACACTGATGAGTCTAAAACAGAGACACTAACCCCTCCCTTCACACATTTTAGACTGGTTTCACACATACAGTGGGCGTATGTGTCACAAGTCAAAAATATCAGATGTCTTTCTTAGTTTCCTCTTTTTCTAAGATCAATTTTTGTGTTGTTTTTTCCCCTTTTCTTTTCCTTTCCTGAGTTTAACAACTTACCGCTAGCATTTACTTTGGAAAGTCTTTTCGAGCTCTTCTCCCAACATCTTTGCAGGCAGGAGCTGCAGACACATACCTGCACTACAAAATACAGCAGCTCAGGCAGAAAAGAGGAACCTTTTTTTGTTCTTGGTCTTACCTCATACTTTTGAACCCAGCTTCGAGCAACAGACTTTAACTGTTGCATTTCCCTGTGCACTTTTAGGGAAGCAAGCTCTTTTCTCTCCCTTTAGACACATTTGCCATGCATTGGTGCAACAACCACCAATGCTAAATACAAATAAACCACTTTTCCTGTTTCCTAGGAAGGTGACCGTAGCCTTCTCGATAAAAGACCCTGACCTACATAGGACTCTCCTTCAGTGTCCTAGGATCAGTTCTGGATAATGGACTGGTTAAATCCTCAACAGGTTAACATCCTTGGATGAGCCCCCAAACTGTAATGGACATTTTTCATGGCTCAGTCACGAACACACAAAGACACAAGTGAGCATTAAACATTGCTACTGAAGCAGTTGTAGAAACTGTACAATCCATTACACAAACAACAACAACTATATATAAATGTCTAAATACAACACAAAATAAAAATATAATTATCTTGTATTTTTGGAAAGAAAACATTCACCTCCAGAAACAAAGTTTAAAACTGTGAGGAGCCTACTTCATGTAAAATGCTGCTTCTGAGGTTTTTCCATCCTGACCTGATAAATTACTCTGAAAAAACAATGAATTTACCGGTGTATAAAACTATTTCCTTATAATTAAACCCTTTGCAAAAAAAAAAAAAAAAAAAGAAAAGTTTTGTACCTGGTCCACTTTTGTCTGGGGATTGGCTGTTGATTGACTAGGCCAAGATCACTGCCATCTCGTTTTTACACTTAAGTACTTTTGCTAACACTAGGTTGCACAAATAAAAACATGTATGAATGAGGAAAAGAAGTCAAAGTTAAGCAGAATGAAGTACAAGGTCCAGCAAACCCAAAATGTAATGTCTGCATATGAGGATGCAGAGTCACAGGAGGTTAAAGACAGTTGAAACAGGTGTAGTCTGAAGCTACAGCTGGTCATTTTTAACCCAAACATCATTGTTGAACTTGCAATGCATCTGTAATAGTTGTGGATGGGTAGGACCCAAATGCAGCACAAAACCAGGGAGCAGTTTCAATTGATCTTTAATATATAGTCTGCATGGTAACTGTACAGTTGTATGGCAGAAGGTGTAGGGGGGACAAACAGGGCTCAGGGTCACTGAAGACAGAGTTGGCAGCAGGTAAGGCCAGTCGCACTCACAGGCATGAGGTTGAGCAGGCGGAAGTCTCTGGGCTTTCCTGACAGGATTGAAGCCGGAGGACGCCACACAGCCACACAGCCACACAGCCACTGGCAGACAGGAACAAGCGATACTCGAGATCAAGGACAGAAAGCTGGTGCGTTCACCGGGATAGACAAGAGGAGAGGAGGTCACTAGCAAGCAGGGTCGAAACTATCAGTCTGTGAAATAGTGCTGGAAGGTCTGACATGAAGCAAATGCAAATGACGATCTGCCAAGGAGTGAATGAACAACAGGAGTAAATGTACAGGCTTGATTACAGACGAGGTGCAGCTGAGAGTAAAGGTGAACAGAGTTAACTGATGAGGTGGGTGTGGCTGATCAGCAGGGGGGAGCAGAGGTGTGGTGAATGGAAATTTATCAGCAGCAGGAGGGTAACGCCAGGTTCACACTGGACGAGGAAGCGCCGCGATTAGCTGCGAAGCGCCGAGGAGCGGAGCTAGTTTCCTTTTTGGCCATGTTAACCAACGGTGTCGTTCACATAGGAAGCGCGGCGCTCTGCCCCGCTGCCGGCTTGTGCCGTGCAGCGATTGTTTCGGCATCTGATCAATTTTCTCCACGTGCCGCGGCCGAATTTGTCAAGCCGGGCAGGAAGTAAAACAAAGCAACAATGAGAGAATCCGGTTTTCTAAATAAAGCATTTCAAAATAAAAAACTATTTTTCAATAATTAAACACCCCGTTTGACGAATGCAATGTGTGTGTGTGAGTCTAATCAGAGCACGAGATGAATACACAGGCACTTATGTACGTACGTGTACACACACACACACACACACAAAAGAAAGAGAGGGACAAAGACTGGGCTGGTCATACACATGCAAACAGAGACAGTGAGAAAAAACAGCTTCAACTGTGACAACCAAGGAGCAGAGCCGCTAACCGACCGGCGCGGAGAAGTACGCTTCTGGTGTTAACTGAAGGGCTGTGGCACGTGCCAGAATTTCCAAGCACAGCGCTTCCGCGTCCAGTGTGAACCTGGCCTAACAGAGCAGACTGTGACAGCATTTCTAATATGAAAAATTATAAATATATAAGCTGATTATCAGTCGACCCCCACTCTACAGTGTAACACCTGCAGACTGCCAGCTAATGTCAATCAAACACTGATACAACCCCAAGCGGACTGAGACACAAACATTTCTGATATTTTCCCTTTTTTCTTCATTCTAACACAAAACTACTAATAATATATTTAAAAACATGCTGACATTATTTTCGAATGCAAAGAGGGAAAATAAATGTGATTTCAATTTGATTTTTTATTAAAACACATAAAACAAACTAACGTGTTGTAAAAGCAGTAGTTAGTGGGAGTAAATTATGTTGCTGAAATAGAAGGAAAGAGTGATTATACAGGCAAGTTTATTTCAGTAACAGACAATTCAAAGTGTTTTACAGAAAACATAAAAAGCATCAAGAAAAGATTTAAAAGAAACAAAAACTTCCTAAAAAGACATCTGGAGGAATAAAAGACAAATGAATGAGGACAAAGATGTAATTTAAAATATTTAAACTGAATCAAATCATCAGATAAATGTGAGAGTTTATGCTGCATCCATCGAGTCCTTCCTGACAGAATAAATCAAGTCAAATCACAGACTGGTTGAACTGGGCAGCTCCTAGTGTGACTCTGTGGATCAGTGTGGAAATGTTCATTATTGATTGTTGATTTGTTTCCCAACAGTGCTGCAGGATGGAAACATTGGTCTCATCAATGCACAAATCCCCATTTATAGAGGAACTGAAGGAGAAAGTATCACAGCTACATGTTACTTTAACACGACTGGAAAGTGGAAGTACTTCTGTAAGGTTGAATGTAAACAACGCATTCTTGAAATGGATGGTGGCAGAGCTCAAAGAGACAGACACAGCATAAGATATAAAACAACACCTACAGGAAGTCGTCTGGATGTGACCATCACACAGCTGAGAAAATCTGACTCTGGACGTTACAGGTGTGGTTTGTACGATTACTTTTGGGGTCCACACAAGGAGTTTGAGCTCATCGTCACAGATGGTGAGTTTCTACTCAAAGTCATGAAAATGTTTCTTCATGTGTCTGGAGGTCAGAGGAAACATTTTTCTGACTGCAGCTGATATTTTAATAACCTGATATTTGGTATAATAATCACTGTGAAGATTGATACAGTCAGTGTTCATTTACTGTCTCAGTGTTTTTAGGAATGAAAATGATAAACTGAATATTTTAACTTAATGTTATCATTGTTTTAATAAGCAGCCGGTCAGCTAAAGGAGCATTTTATTTCTCTCATCAGGATTTATTTTGTATCAGTGTGTTTCTTTTTTATTGTTCGCAGCTCCGCCCCCTTCAACACCAAAGTTGACTACAAGACCAACACCACCACCAACACAGAGTTTCAGAGGAAGCACCACACCTTCATCTTCCACTAAAACCACCAACCAGCAGCAAACTGAGACAACAGCTGGAGGTTCAGGTACATTTACTAGGGGTTAGCATCTCTCCAATAAGACAGTCTGATATATCTAGATATATGGAGTACGATACGAATCAGGAACGATACGTATTAAAGTAGAACGATTCGGTTCGATACTATTCGATGGGATTTCTATACGATACAATATGATTGGATATGATGTAATCTGATAGTTCTTTGTTCAAATTAAACATTAATTTTACATTATAAATTAACATAAGTCAATCCTATAAATGTGCCATTGCTTACGTTCAAATATAAATATTTTATAAAAGACCAGAGAACTAGTCTTTTTGTTCAGTTCAGAACCATGTCATTGTGTTTATGACTGTAATACATTGCATGTTGAGAACTTTGCAAAGCCCCTCTGTCAATGAAAACAAACTTAATATTCAATTTTATTATTGGCACAAACTAGAACCAAAGAAACAAGTAAAGGAGGTAAAGAAATAAAACAGAGTTCTGTGTAGACTCAGATCAGAGAATAACAGTTTAAACAGACATCCCTTTCAATTGTTTAATTCATAAGTGCTGAGCCAACACAAGAGAGTAAAACCTGGATCCAGCCTGACATTTCCAGTAAAACTTCAAAACCTATAAATATTATTTTACTTTTGGAAACAGACAGATGACTATTCATTTTAATGCAGTTTGCTCCTCTCTCACTGCGGACTGACACGCTGTAGATTGGAGTAGGATGACACCCAGAGGTGATTTCTTTAGAGAGGTTAGTCTCTCTTTATTATACAAAGATGCTGAACTTTGTTCTCTATTATAATGTAAAACACAACAAAGTTAGCAGAGTGTTCAGACTTCAGAGCTGTGCTCATACTGTGTCACTGCTGCAGCGTTGCACTTTTACACATCTGCTGTGGCTCAGTTTGGTCTGTAAATACTGAAACATCTCGGCAACTAGTGTCTGAAATACTTCAACACACTGAATCAGCACACACCTCTGAACTCTTCTGGTTTTCTTTTTATTTCTCCGTATGACATACTGCAGCAGGAACAGCTTATCAATAATAAGCTGCAGACACAGCTGTTTACAGGACATTATCATTCATACTGTGGATAATCACACCGTTATTATAGTTTGTGCTGTTTTACACTCCTACATACTGCAGCGGTTTTTGTCTACTGGTCTGTTCTTCTAGTAAAATTCAAATCTCTTCCAAACTTTGGATTTCAGACTTTAAGCTGCATCATGTCTTTTACTTGCTGTGACGATTAATGTTATATTTATGGGAGAGCGACAAAGCGAGAGAGCTTCAGAAAGGAGCAGACGGAGCTTTCAGCAGCTGCATCAAACCGATTCATAACTTCATTTTTTTCAAATTAAGAAATAACCCTGCCTCTGGTGGACAAACTATATAACGGGGTTCCTGTTTCTAAAATACATGGGACATATCTACGGTATTTCTGAACTGTAATTTCAGTAATCAGTTTTGGAACTTGATTTTTATCATGCTTTTGATATCTTGTATACTTGTTTAGAAAGTTTAAGTTTCATTTTTCATGGTTCAGCGTTCAATAAACTGTTTCTGATTCTGACTTTATAAACTGCAGTAGCTCCCCTACTGCAGCAGTTTAAACTAGTTTCAACACTGTGTTTCTCATCCAGGTATGATCTTGTATCTGGCTGTTCCTTTGACTGTGGTTGTCCTGTTGGCTGTTTTTCTACCGCTCCTGTACAAATGGAAGAAAAGAAGCTCTAATGGTGAGTTACCTTCCTATTCTAACTCTTTCAATAATTACAAATGAAGAGCAATGAAAACACCTTTGTTGTTCTTTGTCTTCCACAGATGTGAACAGCAGGGGCCATTTAACCGACATGAATATGGAGGTGACTTTATTACTTTGCATCATGGTATCTCTGCTCAAGATGTTTAAATAATATAAATTGCACTGTTGTTTTTTTCAGTCCATCGTCCATAAGAACTCTGCTCCAGTCTCCACATTGGGAGAGTCTGACTACGAGAACGACAATCCATCCTCCATCTACGAGACCCTCAATCCAGCCACCATGTCTCCTGACCAGACGTACTCCACAATCGGACAGAAAATATGATACTTGTTTTGGATTTGGATAAATAATACCACAAAGAATATAGTGGTGGTTTATTTTGAGCACATCTTCCTGCTTTAATATCTAAAATATCATCCAGAAATCAGCTATGTGTTATACCCCTGTCCCTAATAGATGACATCTTCCTTCTTTAATATCTAAAATATCCTGATCTATTGCCTGTACCTTTTTATATTTCCATTGTTTTTTCTGATGTACTTACTTTATTTTTGTATTGTTTTATTGTTGTTTATTGATCTGTGTTAACTGGCACATGCATCATTGTTTTAATACTATGCTCTATACCTACTGCAAATGTATACTGCTGTACTAAATATAAAACTGGGAAATTATCTATGAGTCTTTGTGAGTGGATTTGAAATATAGCACAATCTCACAGAAACTACTGTGAAGCAGATAAAACAGAAGAAAAGCAACAAATCTATATCAACACATTAAATTATTTAATCAATTGTTTGCTTTTATCAGCTTTTTGCAGAAATGCACTTTTCTTTTACAAATAAATAACTAAGGGAGTTTGTGTTGGTATTCTTTCTTGTGCTACTGTAACAGGTTTGGATCAGGTGTGGATAATGATGAGTCAGGGCTTGTTTTCCTGCATTTATTTGCTCCTGCAGAAGACATAAAAACACTTCTGCACTTTCTGCTCCCTCATCAATGCAACACAGCACTGTGTGATTTAATTGATTTTCTTTCTTTCTTACACTTTACTAAATAAAAGCTATTAAAACAGACAGAAAACACTTTATTTTAACTAATAAATCTCAAAGCATAATAACCAATATGGGAACAGTGACACCTAGTGGACAAAACAAAACACTGCATATGTGGGGTAAACACAGCGAAAATAATTACATTTAACAAAAGAAACACACCTGCAGAACACATAAAAACACATGTACCAGTTTTCTGGACTCTTTCTACACTTTCTGCTCCTGAATAAGTAAAATAACAATGAGAAAATGTGCTAAGATGCTCTGCAGCGCTGTCTGGTTTACATTACGCAGCAGCCTGCCGTAGTACAAAAGGCGCGAAAACAAAAACATCCATAAAACGTATATTAACGGTTAAAACAACATAAAACAGCTACGTAATGTTAGCGGTAGTTACATTATATAATATGAGCCAAACATGTCAACACAAATAGATCATTTTTCAAAGAAAACGTTTAAAAATCAGAGCAGCATTTCCTAACACAACCTTCCCTCATGATTTTTTTTTTTCAAAAACTTTATTGAAAAGTTCCAGTCAGGACAATGACCATTGGATAATACAAAACGAAGTCTGGCATCTCCAACCAAGAAAATAAATACATATATAGAGACATAAAGTGCATGAAGTGCCTAAGTCAGTACAAGAGTAATTAAATATAATAATAAAAATAAATAAAATTAAAAGTAAAATGAAATAAAATGAAAAAAAGAAAGAGAAAAAGGGCAAGACATATTACATTTCTCCAAACATTTCTTGAATCATATCAACAGTGTGTATACATTTCTTATTATCAATTCTTTTAATACATTCAAAGTAATTCTTGAAATCAATTTCAAAAACAGGGAAGAAAGGTCAACTTTTGGAAAATGTGGTTTTATGTATGTGGAATTTTGCAATTAGAATAAACAAAATTAACTAAGTGTTGAATTCTCTTATCTTTATTGTTATTGTATAAAAATATATCTTTGGCTTTCAAATTAATTGGTATGTTGGACTGTGAGGTGATGTGAACTTCAATATATTTCCAAAAAATCTGGTATTACAAAATACACAATTAACATCAATATTGACAAAAAAAATTATTAGTAGGGTAAATGTTATGTATAATTTTACATTGAACCTCTTTGATTTTATTAGAGATATACAGAAATTATGAAAGTGCATTTTCCAACTCTGTTACACTACAGATTGTCAAACTATGTAAGATTTGTTTCATGGAGCAATAATTTATTAGCTGACAACCATTTCTATAATGTCACAGTCAGATTGCAGAGCTGCTTAAAATTGTGATGATTAAATCTTCATACAGGGAAAAGTGGCTGTACATGGACCTGTACACACACACACACACACACATATATATATATACGTAAACAGTATATTTTCTTTTTAAGTTCAAGGTTACACATTTGGATGATGAGTGTTATTAATGCAGCAGCAGATAATGTATTATATGATGGTAAGTTTTTGGTCCACTACAGTGCATCTCAGCCCCTTGTGGCCAAAATGAGTATTACAACAAAAACTGGCAAAACTTTTCTTCCCATTTATTTCACAGATGAAAAAGAAAATGAAGGAACTTTAAACAGTTTTCTTTTCTCACTTGCCTTTCAGGGCTTCTGTACATTTAATTTCTAAACACAGCACAAAGTCACCATTTTAAGTTTACTGTTAAGAGGAAGTAAGAGAGTATGTTATATATAGTATATATAGAGCTCAGCCCTGAGAATGAGGGCATGAGAGAAAGCAGGAAGCCATGTTAAAAAAAAAGACTTACTATGTTATCGAGCAATGAGGAAATTAAAGTGAGGAAGTTCACAAGTGTGTCCGTGTATCAGACGGAAGATACTGAAGTCATAGCAGCAGTTTTCAGCAGTTTAAGGATTTCTCTTCATCAGAAACAACTTCAGAATGAATATCCAGCCTGTTCTGCTCTTCTGCTTCTTATCAGGTGAGGACTGATTACCCAACTGTGTTGTTGCTGAGTAAAATGTGTTGCAGTGTGTAAAGGTGTTACTGGTGTTACACTGTGTTGGAGCGTATACTGATTACATGACTTGACCACAACGTCACAGTTGAAACGCAACTTAACCTCCTAAGATGTGAGCTTTTGTTTGTTATGCATTCTTAATTTCTCCTAGATATTTGGAGTCAGTAGAACCTTGTAAGTTCAAAAACTAAGCATTATCATTGAACAGGAAGTAGTTTTGCATGAACGATAATATTTCCTGATTACCCGTGTGATAGCTTGTTGCTAAAATTAGTCACATTTGTATAGCATAATCAAACTATAAATGTTATTAAGCATAAAACAAACAAGTTTCAACCATAAAATGTGATACGTTTTGTACCTGGTCCACTTTTGTCTGGGGATTGGCTGTTGATTGACTAGGCCAAGATCCCTGCCATCTCATTTTTACACCATAAAGTACTTTTGCTGCCACCAGGTGGCCCAAAACAACGTGTATGAATGAGGAAAAGAAGTCAAAGTTCAGCAGAATGAAGTAAAAGGTCCAGCAAACCTGAAATGTAATGTCTGCATATGAGGATGCAGAGTCACAGGAGGTTAAAGACAGTTGAAACAGGTGTAGTCTGAAGCTACAGCTGGTCATTTTTACCCTTTTAACACAAACATCATTGATTAACTTGCAATGCATCGACAAAATCGAGCTAGGTCAGAGATCTAAAGCTGTTTTCAGTTCCTCATTGATTCCCTCCTGTGGTTTATCATTTAAGATCATTTTATTATCAGAAAGAACCTAATCATGTGGTGGATTAATAAAACAAATATATTCCGGACAATTTCTAACCTTGACTATTTCATTTGGCCAAAACTCTTGTACAACTAGTTGAGTACAAGCAATAGTTGAATTAGTTAAAGACACCACATACACTGATGAGTCTAAAACAGAGACACTAACCCCTCACACATTTTAGACTGGTTTCACACATACAGTGGGCGTATGTGTCACAAGTCTTTGTTGGTTTCCTGTTTTTCTAAAATCAATTTTTGTGTAGTTTGTTTTCTCCTTCTCGTTTTCCAGGACAGACCAAATTCACCACGCACACCAGGCCTGGCCATTAATTTAATAAAATGGACAAATTAACCCCAAGACTGCAAAAATGTGCTCTCTAGCGCCACCTAGAAACACTAAAACAGCCACTACGCCTGATAGGAATGTCGTAGAAAGATCAAACCAAAACTCAATTATTTGTCTTATCAAGACCTACAAATCACATGCTGACACCCCTGACCTAAATCCAACAGGAAGTGCACAGTTTGCCTTTTAAATGTATGATTTTTGATGATTTTTCAGGCATTTCAAAATATATACATTATTCCTGCATTCTTTCAGCTACAAGAAATAAAGACACAAAAACAATAGGGTCCTTGCCTCCAGGCCTTTCGGCTCGGTCCCTAATGATGTATTACAAACTGAATGGACGGGCAGTAAACTTTTAGGATAGCTGATAGTCGGAATGTGCCAGAGAGTGTTGGCTGCATCAGAGGAGAGCATGTTGCAGAGCGGAGCGGGAACCTTTTATAAAATCAGCTGGCTGATAAAAACATGTTGATCGCAAGAATATGAAAAATGATGAATATCTAAGCTGATTATCAATTTGGGTGATAATCAGTCGACCCCCACTGTACAGTGTAACACCTGCAGACTGCCAGCTAATGTCAATCAAACACTGATACAACCCCAAGCAGACTGAGACACAAACATTTCTGATATTTTCCCTTTTTTCTTCATTCTAATACAAAACTACTAATAATATATTTAAAAATATGCTGACATTATTTTCGAATGCAAAGAGGGAAAATAAATGTGATTTCAGTTTGACTTTTTATTAAAACACATAAAACAAACTAACGTGTTATAAAAGCAGTAGTTAGTGGGAGTCAATTATGTTGCTGAAATAGAAGGAAAGAGTGATTATACAGGCAAGTTTATTTCAGTAACAGACAATTCAAAGTGTTTTACAGAAAACATAAAAAGCATCAAGAAAAGATTTAAAAGAAACACAAAACTTCATAAAAAGACATCTGGAGACATAAAAGACAAATGAATGAGGACAAAGATGTAATTTAAAATATTTAAATTAAATCAAATCATCAGTAAAATGTGAGAGTTTATGCTGCATCCATCGAGTCCTTCCTGACAGAATAAATCAAGTCAAATCACAGACTGGTTGAACTGGGCAGCTCCCAGTGTGACTCTGTGGATCAGTGTGGAAATGTTCAATATTAATTGTTGATTTGTTTTCCAACAGTGCTGCAGGATGGAAACATTGGTCTCATCAATGCACAAATCCCCATTTATACAGGAACTGAAGGAGAAAGTATCACAGTTCAATGTTACTTTGGGACGACTGCATGGTGGATGTTCTTCTGTACGGACGAATGTGGACAATACATTCTGACAATGGATGGTGACAGTGTTCAAAGTGGCAGATACAGCATGAGATATTATGAGACAAGTAGAGGAAGTCTTCTGGATGTGACCATCACACAGCTGAGAAAATCTGACTCTGGATATTACAGGTGTGGTCTGTACACCTATTACCAGACATTTCTCAACCAGAGGTTTGGGATCATCGTCAGAGATGGTGAGTTTCTACTGAAAGTCATGAAAGTGTTTCTTCATGTGTCTGGAGGTCAGAGGAAACATTTTTCTGACTGCAGCTGATATTTTAATAACCTGATATTTGGTCTAATAATCACTGTGAAGATTGATACAGTCAGTGTTCATTTACTGTCTCAGTGTTTTTAGGAATAAAAATAATAAACTGATTATTTTAATTTAATGTTACCAATGTTTTTATAAGCAGCCGGTCAGCTAAAGGAGCATTTTATTTCTCTCATCAGGATTTATTCTGTATCAGTGTGTTTCTTTTTTATTGTTCACAGCTCCGCCCCCTTCAAAACCAAAGTCGACTGTCAGACCTTCAACCCCACCAACACCAACACCACCACTACCAACACCAACACCAACACCAACAATATCACCAACAACACCACCACCCACACCACCACCAACAACACCACAGAGTTTCAGAGGAAGCACCACACCTTCATCTTCCACTAAAACCACCAACCAGCAGCAAACTGAGACAACAGCTGGAGGTTCAGGTACATTTACTAGGGGTTAGCATCTCTCCAATAAGACAATCTGATATATCTAGATATATGGAGTACGATACGAATCAGGAAGGATACGTATTCAAGTGGAACGATTCGGTTCGATACTATTCGATGGGATTTCTATATGATTGGATATGATGTAATCTGATAGTTCTTTGTTTAAATTAAACATTAATTTTACATTATAAATTAACATAAGTCAATCCTATAAATGTGCCATTGTTTACCTTCAAATATAAATATTTTAAATATAAAGACCAGAGAACTAGTCTTTTTTTTCTTCGATTTCAGACTTTAAGCTGCATCATGTCTTTTACTTGCTGTGACGATTAATGTTATATTTATGGGAGAGTGAGAAAGTGAGAGAGCTTCAGAAAGGAGCAGACGGAGCTTTCAGCAGCTGCATCAAACCGTAATAACTTAATTTTTTACAAATTAAGAAATAACCCTGCCTCTGGTGGACAAACTATATAACAGGGTTCCTGTTTCTAAAATACATGGGACATATCTACGGTATTTCTGAACTGTAATTTCAGTCATCAGTTTCGGAACTTGATTTTTATCATGCTTTTGAAATCTTGTATACTTGTTTAGAAAGTTTAAGTTTAATTTTTCATGGTTCAGGGTTCAATAAACATGTTTCTGATTCTGACTTTATAAACTGCAGTAGCTCCCCTACTGCAGCAGTTTGAACTAGTTTCAACACTGTGTTTCTCATCCAGGTGTGATCTTGTATCTGGCTGTTCCTTTGACTGTGGTTGTTGTCCTGTTGGCTGTTTTCCTACCGCTCCTGTACAAATGGAAGAAAAGAAGCTCTAATGGTGAGTTACCTTCCTATTCTAACTCTTTCAATAATTACAAATGAAGAGCAATGAAAACACCTTTGTTGTTCTTTGTCTTCCACAGATGTGAACAGCAGGGGCCATTTCACCAACATAAACATGGAGGTGACTTTATTACTTTGCATCATGGTATCTGTGCTCAAAATGTTTAAATAATATAAATGGCACTGTTGTTTTTTTCAGTCTGTCTTCTATGAGAACTCTGCTCCAGTCTCCACATTGGGAGAATCTGACTACGAGAATGACAATCCATCCTCCACCTACAAGACCCTCAATCTAGTCTCCGTGGCTCCTGACCAGACATACTCCACAATCGGACAGAAAATATGATACTTGTTTTGGATTTGGATAAATCATACCACAAAGAATATAGTTGTAGTTTATTTTGAGCACATCTTCCTGCTTTAATATCATCCACTGTTCTCCCATGTTGTCTCTATTCTACATTAAGGAACACACCACCATATTCAGTTGTATGCGGATGATGTTTTATTGTATATTGACAACCGACTGTAATGTATTCCATAAGTACTGTCCATTTCTGAGCATTACAGCTTTCCAGTTTTAGAATAAACTAGCAGAAATCAGCAATGTGTTATAACCCTGTCCCTAATAGATGTGCTTGTTTGAGGACATCTTCCTTCTTTAATATCTAAAATATCCTGATCTATTGCCTGTACCTTTTACATTTCTGTTAAAAAAGTCTGATTTACTTACTTTATTTTTTGTATTGTTTCTGTTATCAACCTGTGTTAACTGGCATAACTGCATTATTGTTTTAATGCTATACTCTAACCTTACTGCAATTTCATATATAGTACAGCTGTACTAAATATAAAACTGGTCAATTATCTTTGAGTCTTTGTGAGTTTATTTGAAATATAGCACAATCTCACAGAAACACTGAAATGCAACAAATCTATATCAACACAAATTACATGAATCATTCAATTTTTATCAGCTTTTTGCAGAGATGCACTTTTCTTTTACAAATAAATAACTGAGGGAGTTTGTGTTGGTATTCTTTCTTGTGCTACAGATTGTCAAACTATGTAAGATTTGTTTTCTAGAGCAACAATTTATTAGCTGACAACCATTTCTATAATGTCAGTCAGATTGCAGAGCTGCTCAAAATTGTGATGATTAAATTTTCATACACTTCTCTCTGAGCTACTACCTTATTGTGGTGGAGGAGTTTGCGTGTCCCAATGACCCCAGGAGCTCAGTTGTCAGGGGCTTTTATGCCCCTGGTGGACTCTCCCATGGCAAACAGGTCAGGAGGGAGGGGCCAGACAAAAGGTAGCTCAGAAGACCCTAATGATGATTATGACAGATGGTTTTTCGTGTCCCTTGCCCGGACGCGGTCACCGGGGCATCCCCCTGGAGCCAGGCCTGGGTGTGGGGCTCGGGGGCGACCGCCTGGTGGCCGGGCCTTCACCCATGGGGCCCGGCCGGGCACAGCCCAAAGAGGGGACATGGGACCCCGGTCCCACAGGCTCACCACCAGTGGGAGGGACCAAAGGGGTCGGGTGCAATGTGAGCTGGGCGGCAGCCGAACGCGGACCGACCCTCGGCTGCAGAAGCTAGCTCTAGTGACGTGGAACGTCACCTCTCTGGTGGGAAGGGGCCTGAGCTGGTGCGCGAGGTTGAGAAGTTCCGGCTAGATATAGTCGGCCTCACCTCGACGCACAGCAAAGGCTCTGGAACCAGTCTCCTCGAGAGGGGTTGGACTCTCGTCCACTCTGGAGTTTCTACCGGTGATAGGCGCTGGGCAGGGGTGGCAATACTTATTGCCCCCGGCTTAGTGCCTGTATGTTGGAGTTTACCCCGGTAGACGAGAGGGTAGCCTCCCTCCGCCTTCGGGTGGGGGGACGGATCCTGACTGTTGTTTGTGCCTATTGTCCAAACAGCACCTCAGAGTATCCAGCCTTTTTGGACTCCTTGGAGGGGGTGCTGGAAAACACTCCCCCTGGGGATTCCCTCGTTCTACTGGGGGACTTCAACGCCCATGTTGACAGTGACAGTGAGACCTGGAAGGGTGTAATTGGGAGGAACGCCCCCTCGATCTGAACCCGAGCGGTGTTCTGTTATTGGACTTCTGTGCTTGTCACAGATTGTCCATAACGAACACCATGTTCAAGCATAAGGGTGTCCATATATGCACTTGGCACCAGGACACCCTAGGCCGCAGTTCGATGATTGACTTTGTAGTCGTGTCGTCGGACTTGCGGCTGCATGTCTTGGACACTCGGGTGAAGAGAAGGGCGGAGCTGTCAACTGATCACCACCTGGTGGTGAGTTGGCTCCGATGGTGGGGGAGGATGCCGGTCAGACCTGGCAGACCCAAACATATTGTGAGGGTCTGCTGGGAATGTCCGGCAGAGTCTCCTGTCAGAGAGAGTTTCAACTCCCACCTCCGGGAGAGCTTCGACCACATACCGGGGGAGGCGGGGGACATTGAGTCCGAGTGGGCCATGTTCCGTGCCTCCATTGTTAAGGCGGCCGACCGGAGCAGTGGCCGTAAGGTGGTCGGTGCCTGACGTGGCGGCAATCCCCGAACCTGTTGGTGGACACCGGTGGGGAGGGATGCTGTCAAGCTGAAGAAGGAGTCCTATAGGGCCTTTTTGGCCTATGGGACAGCAGACAGGTATCGGCAGACCAAGTGGAGCTAAGGCGGTCGCTGAGGCAAAAACCCAGACATGGGAGGAGTTCGGCGAGGCCATGGAAAAAGACTTCCGGATGGCTTAGAAGAGATTCTGGACCACCATCCGGCGTCTCAGGAGGGGGAAGCAGTGCACTGTTAACAGTGTGTACGGTGGGGACGGTACGCTGCTGACCTCGACTCAGGACGTTGTGGATCGGTGGAAGGAATACTTCGAAGATCTCCTCAATCCCACCGACACGCCTTCCGGTAAGGAAGCAGGGCCTGGGGACTCGGGTGTGGGCTCTCCTACCTCTGGGGTGTAGGTCGCCGAGGTGGTTAAAAAGCTCCTCGGTGGGAGGGCCTGGGGGTGGATGACATCCGCCCCGAGTTCCTCAAGCCCTGGATGTCGTGGGGCTGTCATGGTTGACACGACTCTGCAGCATCGCGTGGACATCGGGGGCAGTGCCTCTGGATTGGCAGACTGGGGTGGTGGTCCCTCTTTTTAAGAAGGGGGACCGGAGGGTGTGTTCCAACTACAGGGGAATCGCACTCCTCAGCCTCCCTGGTAAGGTCTATTCGGGACTGCTGGAGAGGAGGATCCGTTGGATAGTCAAGCCTCGGATTCAGGAGGAGCAGTGTGGTTTTCGTTCGGGTCGTGGAACAGTGGACCAGCTCTACACCCTCTGCAGGATCCTTGAGAGTGCATGGGAGTTTGTCCAACCAGTCCACGTGTTTTGTGGACTTGGAGAAGGCATTCAAACATGTCCCTTGGGGAGTCCTGTGGGGGGGTTCTCCGGGAATACGGGGTACCGGACCCCCTGATAAGGGCCGTCTGTTCCCTGTATGACCGGTGTCAGAGCTTGGTCCGCATTGCCGGTAATAAGTCGGACTTGTTTCCGGTGAGGGATGGACTCCGCCAGGGCTGCCCTTTGTCACCGATCCTGTTCATAATTTTTATGGTCAAAACTTTTCTTCCCACCTGTGTCACTGATGAAAAAGAAAATTAAACCAGTTTTCTTTTCTCACTTGCCTTTTAGGGCTTCTGTACATTTAATTTCTAGACACAGCACAAAGTCACCATTTTAAGTTTACTGTTAAGAGGAAGTAAGAGAGTGTTATATTCATGTAGCACTCAGCCCTGAGAATGAGGTGTGAGAAAGCAGGAAGCCATGTTAAAATAAAGACTTGCCACTTCATCTAGCAATGCGGAACTTAAAGTGAGGAAGTTCACAAGTTTGTCCGTGTATCAGACGGAAGATACTGAAATCATAGCAGCAGTTTTCAGCAGTTTAAGGATTTTTCTTCATCAGAAACAACTTCAGAATGAATATCCAGCCTGTTCTGCTCTTCTGCTTCTTATCAGGTGAGGACAGATTACCCAACTGTGTTGTTGCTGAGTAAAATGTGTTGCAGTGTGTAAAGGTGTTACTGGTGTTACACTGTGTTGGAGCATATACTGATTACATGACTTGACCACAGCATCACAGTTGAAAAGCAATATGGGGACAGTTGGTTTATTTTACCAGTGTATAGAACCATTTCCTTACATTTACACCTTCTCTTTGCATGAACGATAATACTTCCTGATTACCCGTGTGATAGCTTGTTGCTAAATAAATGAGGAACAGTTGAAACAGGTGTAGTCTGAAGCTACAGCTGGTCATTTTTAACCTTTTAACACAAACATCATTGTTTAACTTGCAATGCATCTGTAACGATTGTGGATGGGTAGGACCCAAATGCAGCACAAAACTAGCAAGGTCACTAACAAGCAGGGTTGAAACCAGGAATCAGTCTGTGAAATAGTGCTGGAAGGTCTGACATGAAGCAAATGCAAATGACAATCAGCCAAGGAGTGTACGAACAACAGGAGTAAATATACTGGCTTGATTACAGACAAGGTGCAGCTGAGAGTCCAGGTGAACAGAGTTAACTGATGAGGTGGGTGTGGCTGATCAGCAGGAGTGGAGCAAAGGTGTGGTGAATGGAAATGTACCAGCAGCAGGAAGGTAACAGAGCAGACTGTGACAGCATCGACAAAATCGAGCTACGTCAGAGATCTAAAGCTGTTTTCAGTTCCTCACTGATTCCCTCCTGTGGTTTATCATTTAAGATCATTTTATTATCAGAAAGAACCTAATCATGTGGTGGATTAATAAAACAAATATATTCTGGACAATTTCTAACCTTGACTATTTCATTTGGCCGAAACTCTTGTACAACTAGTTGAGTACAAGCAATAGTTTAATTAGTTAAAGACACCACACACACTGATGAGTCTAAAAGAGAGACACTAACTCCTCCCTTCACACATTTTAGACTGGTGTCACACATACAGTGGGCGTATGTGTCACAAGTCAAAAATATCAGATGTCTTTCTTAGCTTCCTCTTTTTCTGAGATCTGTTATTGTTGGGTTTTCCCTTTTCTTTTCATCGTTGAGTCTCTCAAATTAATAGTAAACCCAAACTGACAATTAACATTCTGTGACTAATATTAGTGAACAAGGGTTTTCTGTGATGAGCATCAATAAAACAAAAGGACGTGAATTACAATTTAAATCAGACAACTGCTCAGGATCTTTTTCTTTTTGTTTTGTGGACACTAGGAAGAGTAGCTGTTGCCTAGCGCGATGGCTAATGGGGATCGTAATTAACTACACTAAACTGAACTCCTAATATTGATGCACTTGTGAAGGATGAGCGGTACCAGGTTATTGGAGCAAGTTAAACTGTGAAGAGCCTATTTTATTTAAAATATTGCTTCAGAGGTTTTTCCATCCTGACCAGATTACAGTCCTCTGAAAAAACAATGAATACATATTGTGGTCATATTTAAACCTTTATACATTAAACATTGTCCATGAGCAGCTTCTGTGCAAAATAATCTATAAAAGATGTAATGTTGAAATTATTAATTTTCTGTAAGACATCTCAGACTGTTTATCTGTTCTGTAAATAGATGGTTTATTATAGTAAAGATATAACATATATATTATATATATTATTTATAGATTATTATGTAATGGTTTTACTAGTCCGGCCCACTTGAGATCAAGTTGAGCTGTATGTGGCCCTTGAACTGAAATGAGTTTTGCACCCCTGCTTTAAATGAACATCTGTTTAATGGAATGTGTCTTTATAACATGAAATATCTGAACAATACATTTAAAAAGTGCATCATATAATTAGCTTCCAAATCATAACAAGTTAATGGTGTATTACAAACTGAATGGACGGGCAGTAAACTTTTATGATAGCTGATAGTCGGACTGTGCCAGAGAGTGTTGGCTGCATCAGAGGAGAGCATGTTGCAGAGCGGAGCGGGAACTTTTTATAAAAGAAACCCACTGATAAAAACATGTTGATCCCAATAATATGAAAAATGATGAAAATCGAAGCTGATTATCAATTTGGGTGATAATCAGTTGACCCCCACTGTACAGTGTAACACCTGCAGACTGCCAGCTAATGTCAATCAAACACTGATACAACCCCAAGCAGACTGAGACACAAACATTTCTGATATTTTCCCTTTTTTCTTCATTCTAATACAAAACTACTAATAATATATTTAAAAATATGCTGACATTATTTTCAAATGCAAAGAGGGAAAATAAATGTGATTTCAGTTTGACTTTTTATTAAAACACATAAAACACACTAACGTGTTAAAAGCAGTAGTTAGTGGGAGTAAATTATGTTGCTGAAATAGAAGGAAAGAGTGATTATACAGGTTATTTCAATAACAGACAATTCAAAGTGTTTTACAGAAAACATAAAAAGCATCAAGAAAAGATTTAAAAGAAACACAAAACTTCATAAAAAGTCATCTGGAGAAATAAAAGACAAATGAATGAGGACAAAGATGTAATTTAAAACTTTTAAATTGAATCAAATCATCAGAAAAATGTGAGAGTTTATGCTGCATCCATCGAGTCCTTCCTGACAGAATAAATCAAGTCAAATCACAGACTGGTTGAACTGGGCAGCTCCCAGTGTGACTCTGTGGATCAGTGTGGAAATGTTCATTATTGATTGTTGATTTGTTTTCCAACAGTGCTGCAGGATGGAAACATTGGTCTCATCAATGCACAAATCCCCGTTTATACAATAACTGAAGGACAAAGTATCACAGTTCCATGTTACTTTAAGACGACTTCAGGCTGGAAATACTTCTGTACGGTCGAATGTAAACAATACATTCTTGAAATGTATGGTGACAGAGCTCAAAGTGGCAGATACAGCATGAGATATTATGAGACAAGTGGAGGAAGTCTTCTGGATGTGACCATCAAACAGCTGAGAAAATCTGACTCTGGATGTTACAGGTGTGGTTTGTCCAGTTACTATTTGGGTCCATACAAGCAGTTTGAGATCATCGTCAGAGATGGTGAGTTTCTACTGAAAGTCATGAAAATGTTTCTTCATGTGTCTGGAGGTCAGAGGAAACATTTTTCTGACTGCAGCTGATATTTTAATAACCTGATATTTGGTCTAATAATCACTGTGAAGATTGATACAGTCAGTGTTCATTTACTGTCTCAGTGTTTTTAGGAATGAAAATAATAAACTGACTATTTTAATTTAATGTTACCATCGTTAATAAGCAGCCGGTCAGCTAAAGGAGCATTTTATTTCTCTCATCAGGATTTATTTTGTATCAGTGTGTTTATTTTTTATTGTTCACAGCTCCGCCCCCTTCAAAACCAAAGCCGACTGTCAGACCTGCCCCACCAACCCCACCAACAACACCACCAAGAACACCACAGAGTTTCAGAGGAAGCACCACACCTTCATCTTCCACTAAAACCATCAACCAGCAGCAAACTGAGACAACAGCTGGAGGTTCAGGTACATTTACTAGGGGTTAGCATCTCTCCAATAAGACAATCTGATATATCTAGATATATGGAGTACGACACGAATCAGGAACGATACGTATTAAAGTGGAACGATTCGGTTCGATACTATTCGATGGGATTTCTATACGATACAATACGATTGATATGATGTAATCTGATAGTTCTTTGTTTAAATTAAACATTAATTTTACATTATAAATTAACATAAGTCAATCCTATAAATGTGCCATTGCTTACATTCAAATATAAATATTTTAGATAGACCAGAGAACTAGTCTTTTTTTTCTTCGATTTCAGACTTTAAGCTGCATCATGTCTTTCACTTGTTGTGATGATTAATGTTATATTTATGGGAGAGCGAGATAGTGAGAGAGCTTCAGAAAGGAGCAGACGGAGCTTTCAGCAGCTGCATCAAACCGATTCATAACTTCATTTTTTTCAAATTAAGAAAAAACCCTGCCTCTGGTGGACAAACTATATAACAGGGTTCCTGTTTCTAAAATACATGGGACATATCTATGGTATTTCTGAACTGTAATTTCAGTCATCAGTTTTGGAACTTGATTTTTATCATGCTTTTGATATCTTGTATACTTGTTTAGAAAGTTTAAGTTTAATTTTTCATGGTTCAGGGTTCAATAAACATGTTTCTGATTCTGACTTTATAAACTGCAGTAGCTCCCCAACTACAGCAGTTTGAACTAGTTTCAACACTGTGTTTCTCATCCAGGTGGGATCTTGTATCTGGCTGTTTCTGTGACTGTGGTTGTCCTATTGGCTGTTTTTCTACCGCTCCTGTACAAATGGAAGAAAAGAAGAAACATAGAGGTGACTTTATTACTTTACATCATGGTATCTGTGCTCAAAATGTTTAAATAACAGAAGAGAGTCTGGGCTGTTAAAATGGCTGTGTATCTCATGTATGTAATCATTCCTCGTCACTTTGGTAAATTGTACTGTTGTTTTTTCAGTCTGTCTTCTATGATGACTGTGTTCCAGTCTCCACATTGGAAAAGTCTGGCTATGAGAATGACAATCCATCCTCCACCTACGAGACCCTCAATCCAGCAACCATGTCTCCTGACCAGACGTACGCCACAATCGGACAGAAAATATGATACTTGTTTTGGATTTGGACATTCAGTTGTATGCGGACTTTGTTTTATTGTATATTGACAATCTGCTGTAATGTATCCCATAAATACTGTCCGTTTCTGAGCAATACAGCAAACTTTCCATTTTTAAAATAGACTGGCAGAAATCAGCAATGTGTTATACCCGTGTCCCTAATAGATGTGGTTTATTTTGAGGACATCTTCCTTCTTTGAGGCACCCTTAAAATTACATCCACTTTTTAACCTAAGGGCCCAAAATGGGCCCTCCCATAAAAGTGTGATAAAAATGTAATATATGAACTTTTTTTTACTTTCACCTCATCAAATCTTTTCAACAACTTCAGACCTAACCATACATATAACGTTTATTATTTTTTATGTTTTTATGGCCTTTTTGTCATACGAACTCCAGATTTTTTCAATGGCAAAAACATAAAATATGCAATATTTTCCAAAAATGAGGTGCAAAGTGGAATATTTGAGATGAGGTTATTACAGCCTTGACTAGGTCAATAATTGATAACAACATTGATTTTGATGCATTATTATTTTTGGAGCAATGAGCGTTTATTCAAAATACATCCACTTTTTAACCTAAGGGCCCAAAACAGGCCCTCCCATAAAAGTGTGATAAAAATGTAATATATAAACTTTTTTTTTCACTTTCAGCACATCAAATTTTTTCAAGAACTGCAGACCGAACCATTGATATAACATTTTTTATTGTTTTTTAATATTTTTTATGTTCTTTTTGATCCCTCCTAGCTGTCAGAATCCTCACTACTGGTAATATCCTCCTCAGTAACAGTAGCCCCGTTTCCACTAAGGAAGTTCCTGGTAAAATTTAGGAGGTGGGACCTTTACAGGAATGTCCTCTCACTCTGTCCTCTCAGCTGTTGTGTCTCCATAGCAGAGTAGGACCCAGATAGGACCCAGATAGGACCCACCGTGACATCACATAGGCGACTCGCCAAAAACATAAAGAAAATGACGAGGAGATAAACATGGAGGAGGTGAACATGGAAGGAGCTGAGGTGGTTGCCGTGTTTCTGGTTTGTGTGTTTGTGTACATGGTGGTGGACGCTATGGACTTATTTTCCAGCGGTGTAGACGCTTTCTACTACTGTTAGTCTTCTGCTGGTTTTTAAAAATGCTGCTATTTTAGTGCTTTCTGTTGACGCCACATCCCGCTTTGAGTATACCCAATCAGCACCGAGTAAAGCCCCACCCTGGGGTTTTTCGGGGCCGAACGGAGTACCCCAAGGCAGGGACTCGGTTAGACCCTGTAAAAGTTCTGGGAGATTGTCCTTCGGGGGAGGTTCCTGCTATGGAGACACGCACCAACGGCCCCTGCCCCATAAAGTTTCACATATTGCTTACTCTCCTCAGAGGACTGCAAGACTTCAGCAAGAGCCTCCTCCAGTTTCAGGCTTCTCTTCATGGCTGTCTGCTGGAGAAATGACCAGCCAGACAAGGCTGCAAACTTCTTGCAGACTTCAAACATGCACCTGCGTAAACATGTGAGGAGGCTCTCTCTTGATCAAGAGCCCATTCGGCCTTTGATGATCTGAATTTCACACACACACACACACACACACACACACACACACACACACACACTCCACACATCAGACCTAAAACCTAATTTCTTTTTATTTTGAAGGTAGACGCTTAGATTTATTAGGTATTTATGGGAAAAGCATTATACTATGTCAGGATTACAGTATATCAAAAATATGTGGTTATAATGGGAGTCAATGTGACCAAATCGGGCCCTCGGGTAAAAAGTGGCGGCATTTTTCATATCTCCTATTCTATGCACCTTGTAATAGAGGGGATTGTGGAATTTTAAAATTTATAATAAAACAAATCCTGGCCAAGTTTCATACAATTAGCCTTTAAACTGACAGATATATTGAGAATCAAAAACATAAATCAGCAGAATGCACAAGGTGCCTCAAGGGTTAATATCTAAAATATCCTGATCTATTGCCTGTACCTTTTTATATTTCCATTGTTTTTTCTGATGTACTTACTTTATTTTGTATTGTTTTATTGTTGTTTATTGATCCGTGTTAACTGGCACATGCATCACTGTTTTAATACTATGCTCTATACCTACTGCAAATGTATATATAATACTGCTGTACTAAATATAAAACTGGGAAGTTATCTTTGAGTCTTTGTGAGTGGATTTGAAATATAGCACAATCTCACAGAAACTACTGTGAAGCAAATAAAACAGAAGAAAAGCAACAAATCTATATCAATACATTAATTATTTAATAAATTGTTTGCTTTTATCAGCTTTAGAGATGCACTTTTCTTTTACAAATAAATAACAGAGAGTTTGTGTTGGTATTCTTTCTTGTGCTACTGTAACAGGTTTGGATCAGGTGTGGATAATGATGAGTCAGGGCTTGTTTTCCTGCATTTATTTGCTCCTGCAGAAGACATAAAAACACTTCTGCACTTTCTGCTCCCTCATCAATGCAACACAGCACTGTGTGATTTAGTTGATTTTCTTTCTTTCCTACACTTCACTAAATAAAAGCTATTGAAACAGACAGAAAACACTTTGTTTTTAACTAATGAATCTCAAACCATAATAACCAATATGGGAACAGTGACACCTAGTGGACAAAACAAAACACTGCATATGTGGGGTAAAAACAGCGAAAATAATTACATTTAACAAAAGAAACACACCTGCAGAACACATAAAAACACATGTACCAGTCTTCTGGACTCTTTCTGTACTTTCTGCTCCTGAATAAGTAAAATAACAATGAGAAAATGTGTTAAAATGCTCTGCAGCGCTGTCTGGTTTACATTACGCAGCAGCCTGCCGTAGTACAAAAGGCGCGAAAACAAAAACATCCATAAAACGTATATTAATGGTTAAAACAACATAAAACAGCGACGTAATGTTAGCGGTATTTACATTATATAATATGCACCAAACATGTCAACATAAATAGATCATTTTACAAAGAAAACGGTTAAAAATCACAGCAGCGTTTCCTAACCATAGACTGTAAAAACGGTTCCTAGACGGTTCCTAACACAACTTTCCCTCATCAATGCAACACAGCACTGTGAGGAGCTGACGATGACCTACGGAAACCCAGGATGTACAGAAAGAGGTGACAGCCAAAAAGGTAGTTTCCTCAGGAAGCACAAAGAAAAATAACAATAAAATAAAACCAATTCAGATAAAATACACAAATATTCCACAAAATAAATAAATGTTCAATCAAATACAAAAATTATTAAAGCCCTTTTTCCAACTCTGTTACACTACAGATTGTCAAACTATGTAAGATTTGTTTTATAGAGCAATAATTTATTAGCTGACAACCATTTCTATAATGTCACAGTCAGATTGCAGAGCTGCTTAAAATTGTGATGATTAAATCTTCATACAGGGAAAAGTGGCTGGTGGTTGGAGTTCATTGAGAAATTAAAACTCACTTAGAAGAAAACATAAATGCTTTCAATCCTATTCGGAACATGCAGTAGTGGTGCTGTTGGAGATGAGAAGGCCAGATCAGGGCCAGATGATTCTCCATCAACAATTAAATAAAACGTAACTCAAATAACTAATAGAAGTCTCAAAGTTGTTCAAAAAGAAATCACTGGAGAGAGTCGGAGTTTGATGCCAAAAGACTTGATTCACAAACAGGAACAAAGCCCCAGTCAGACCCTGGGATCAGACTGAAGAAGCTTTCTCTCACTCTTCCTTTCATGCTGTAAGTTCTTTTTTCCTTTCTTGACCATACAATGATAATATCCCTTCATATCCCACAACTAGACAAGAGGTCTGTGAGGGAGTCAAACACTAGGTAGACAAGCCTTATGCTGATATCCAATTAGTGAGATCATACTGGCTGGCTCATGCAACATAGCTCTTCCATGAAACTCTACAGGCCCTTCACTATAAAGCATAACCCTACTAGAGAGTAGAGGAGAAGCACATATAGATAGATAGATAGATAGATAGATAGATAGATAGATAGATAGATAGATAGATAGATAGATAGATAGATAGATAGATAGATAGATAGATAGATAGATAGATAGATAGATAGATAGATAGATAGATAGATAGAATGTTATGTATAGTATATATCTATAGAGAGCTCAGCCCTGAAAATGAGGGTGTGAGAAAGCAGGAAGCCATGTTTAAATAAAGACTTACTATGTCATGGAGCAATAAGGAACTGAAACTGAGGAACTTCACAAGTTTGTCTGTGTATCAGAAGGAAGATACCGAAGTCATAGCAGCAGTTTTCAGCAGTTTAAGGATTTTTCTTCATCAGAAACAACTTCAGAATGAATATCCAGCCTGTTCTGCTCTTCTGCTTCTTATCAGGTGAGGACCGATTACCCGACTGTGATGTTGCTGAGTAAAATGTGTTGCGGTGTGTAAAGCTGTTACTGGTGATACACTGTGTTGGAGCATATACTGATTACATGACTTGACCATAACGTCACAGTTGAAACGCAACTTAACCTCCTAAGATGTGAGCTTTTATTTGTTTTCTCCTAGATATTTGGGGTCAGTAGAATTTTAAGTTCAAAAACTAAACATTATCATTGAACAGGAAGTCATTTTGCATGAACAATAATACTTCCTGATTACCCGTGTGATAGCTTGTTGCTAAAATTAGTCACATTTGTATTGCATAATCAAACTATAAATGTTATTAAGCATAAAACAAACAAGTTTCAACCATAAAATGTGATAAGTTTTGTACCTGGTCCACTTTTGTCTGGGGATTGGCTGTTGATTGACGAGGCCAAGATCCCTGCCATCGCGTTTTTACACCATAAAGTACTTTTGCTGCCACTAGGTGGCCCAAAACAACGTGTATGAATGATTAAAAGAAGTCAAAGTTCATCAGAATAAAGTAAAAAGTCCAGCAAACCTGAAATGTAATGTCTGCATATGAGGATGCAGAGTCACAGGAGGTAAAAGACAGTTGAAACAGGTGTAGTCTGAAGCTACAGCTGGTCATTTTTACCCTTTTAACACAAACATCATTGTTTAACTTGCATTGCATCGACAAAATCGAGCTACGTCAGAGATCTAAAGCTGTTTTCAGTTCCTCACTGATTCCCTCCTGTGGTTTATCATTTAAGATCATTTTATGATCAGAAAGAACCTAATCATGTGGTGGATTAATAAAACAAATATATTCCGGACAATTTCTAACCTTGACTATTTCATTTGGCCAAAACTCTTGTACAACTAGTTGAGTACAAGCAATAGTTTAATTTGTTAAAGACACCACATACACTGATGAGTCTAAAACAGAGACACTAACTCCTCCCTTCACACATTTTAGACTGGTTTCACACATACAGTGGGCGTATGTGTCAGAAATATCAGATCTCTTTCTTAGTTTCCTCTTTTTCTAAGATCAATTTTTGTGTTGTTTTTTCCCTTTTCTTTTCCTTTCCTGAGTTTAACAACTTACTGCTAGCATTTACTTTGGAAAGTCTTTCTGAGCTCTTCTCCCAACATCTTTGCAAGCAGGAGCTGCAGACACCTGCACTACAAAATACAGCAGCTCAGGCAGAAAAGAGGAACCTTTCTGTTCTGGGTCTTACCTCATACTTTTGAACCCAGCTTCGAGCAACAGACTGTTTCATTTCCCTGTGCACTTTTAGGGAAGCAAGCCCTTTTCTCTCCCTGTAGACACATTTTCCATGCATTGGTGCAACAACCACCAATGCTAAATACAAATAAACCACTTCTCCTGTTTCCTGGGAAGGTGACCGTACCCTTCTTGATAAAAGACCCTGACCTATATAGGACTCTCCTACAGTTTCCTAGGATCAGTCCTGGATAATGGACTGGTCAACTCCTCAGCAGGTTAACATTCTTGGATGAGATGGCAGGGGTCAAGATCCCTGCCATCTCGTATTTACACTGATTTTTGCATCATAAAAGTACTTCTGCTAACACTAGGTTGCAGAAATAAAAAGTATATGAATGAGGAAAAGAAGTCAAAGTTAAGCAGAATGAAGTAAAAGGTCCAGCAAACCCAAAATGTAATGTCTGCATATGAGGATTCAGAGTCACAGGAGGTTAAAGACAGTTGAAACAGGTGTAGTCTGAAGCTACAGCTGGTCATTTTTAACCCAAACATCATTGTTTAACTTGCAATGCATCTGTAATAGTTGTGGATGGGTAGGATCCAAATGCAGCACAAAACCAGGGAGCAGTTTCAATTGATCTTTAATATATAGTCTGCATGGTAACTGTACAGTTGTATGGCAGAATGCGTAGGGGGGACAAACAGGGCTCAGGATCACCGAAGACAGAGTTGGCAGCAGGTAAGGCCAGTCGCACTCACAGGCATGAGGTTGAGCAGGCGGAAGTCTCTGGGCTTTCCTGACAGGATTGAAATCGGAGGACGCCACACAGCCACTGGCAGACAGGCAGTGTTGGTAAAGTTCACGTTCTACATGAACTACTTCAGTTCATAGTTCACACATTTTAAAATGAACTAGTTCAGTTCATAGTTCATAATTCCAAATTATGAACTAAATTCACAGCTCCAAAAAATGAGGATTTTATATGTATGTGTGTGTGTGTGTGTGTGTGTGTGTGTGTGTGTGTGTGTGTGTGTGTGTGTGTGTGTGTGTGTGTATATTATATATATTTACAAATATTATGGAAGACAACACGGTAAGCAGGCTATTAATTAATGACATCAATAACCATTTACCCGATTTTTGTTATCTGTGACTGTGATTGTGGGAAAGTATGACTATTGTGGAATCCATGACCGCATTTAAACATGAATCATTAACACAAAACTGGACGCTAAACAGAACGTGACATGGAATGAGAATATCATTTTTGTCATTGTGTGTACGTTGTCATTTGTAGTAAATTAAACATGAGCATTTAGTCCTTTTTGACATTTACTCGTGAATAAGAGATCTGTGGGTAATATATGTCCGTTTGGTAGTAGTTTATAGCGTCCTCTCCACATGCGCGTTCCCGCGACGAGGGGGTGCTTTTCACGGCAGGGGTGCTTAATATGGCACAACAGGCAGTGCGACACTGGCTGCCGTTGCCTTTGGTTGCCAGATCCACTCAAGTTGAGCTCTACTCAACTGTGGCGCTCTCGCACTTGTTAGAATCTGGCACAGACAAAGAAGCACACGCAACGGTTGGGCAACACTTTAGTGCGGTGTGTTTTTTGCCTGAACCTTATTGAACGAAATTAAAAAAGAGTGGACGTGACGTTCACAGACACCAGAAAGAACGCGTTCATAGTATCGTTCATCAGGCAGAAATACCGTTCGTTCGTTCAAGTTCACCAAAATTATGAACGAGTTCATGAACTTTCGTTCAATGAACGCGTTCATGCACAACACTGCAGACAGGAACAAGCGATACTCGAGGTCAAGGACAGAAAGCTGGTGCGTTCACCGGGATAGACAAGAGGAGAGGAGGTCACTAGCAAGCAGGGTCGAAACTAGAGAATCAATCCGTGAAATAGTGCTGGAAGGTCTGACATGAAGCAAATGCAAATGACGATCTGCCAAGGAGTGAATGAACAACAGGAGTAAATGTACAGGCTTGATTACAGACGAGGTGCAGCTGAGAGTCCAGGTGAACAGAGTTAACTGATGAGGTGGGTGTGGCTGATCAGCAGGAGTGGAGCAAAGGTGTGGTGAATGGAAATTTACCAGCAGCAGGAGGGTAACGCCAGGTTCACACCGGATGAGGAAGCGAAGCACAGAGGAGCGGAGCCAGTTTCCTTTTCGGCCATGTTAACCAATGGTGTCGTTCACATAGGAAGCGCGGCGCTCTGCCCTGCTGCTGACCGGTGCAGAGATTGTTTCGGCGTCTGATCTATTTTCTCCACGTGCCGCGGCCGAATCTGTCAATCCGGGCAGGAAGTCAAACAAAGCAACAACGAGAGTATCTGGTTTTCTAAATAAAGCATTTCAAAATAAAACTATTTTTCAATAATTAAACACCTCGTTTGACGAATGCAATGTGTGTGTGCGTGTGAGTCTAATCAGAGCACGAGATGAATACACAGGCACGTACGTACGTGTACACACACACACACACACAAAAGAAAGAGAGGGACACAGAGTGGGCTGGTCATACACATGCAAACAAAGACAGTGAGAAAAAACAGCTTCAAATGTGACAACAGAGGAGCCGAGCTGCTTACCGACCGGCGCGGAGAAATATGCTTCTGGTGTGAACTGAAGGGCTGTGGCATGCGCGAGAATTTCCAAGTGCGGCGCTTCCGCGTCCAGTGTGAACCTGGCCTAACAGAGCAGACTGTGACAGCATTTTTAATATGAAAAATGATGAATATCTAAGCTGATAATCAGTCGACCCCCACTCTACAGTGTAACACCTGCAGACTGCCAGCTAATGTCAATCAAACACTGATACAACCCCAAGCAGACTGAGACACAAACATTTCTGATATTTTCCTTTTTTCTTCATTCTAATACAAAACTACTAATAATATATTTAAAAATATGCTGATGTTATTTTCGAATGCAAAGAGGGAAAATAAATGTGATTTCAATTTGACTTTTTATTAAAACACATAAAACACACTAACGTGTTATAAAAGCAGTAGTTAGTGGGAGTAAATTATATTGCTGAAATAGAAGGAAAGAGTGATTATACAGGCAAGTTAATTTCAGCAACAGACCATTCAAAGTGTTTTACAGAAAACATAAAAAGCATCAAAAGATTTAAAAGAAACACAAAAATTCATAAAAAGTCATCTGGAGAAATAAAAGACAAATGAATGAGGACAAAGATGTAATTTAAAACTTTTAAATTGAATCAAATCATCAGTAAAATGTGAGAGTTTATGCTGCATCCATCGAGTCCTTCCTGACAGAATAAATCAAGTCAAATCACAGACTGGTTGAACTGGGCAGCTCCCAGTGTGACTCTGTGGATCAGTGTGGAAATGTTCATTATTGATTGTTGATTTGTTTTCCAACAGTGCTGCAGGATGGAAACATTGGTCTCATCAATGCACAAATACCCATTTATAGAAGAACTGAAGGAGAAAGTATCACAGCTACATGTTACTTTGAGACGACTGGAAGGTGGAGGTACTTCTGTAAGGATGAATGTAAAGGATACATTCTTTCAATGTATAGTGGCAGTCATCAAAATGGAACATCCAGCATGAGATATTATGAGACAAGTGGAGGAAGTCGTCTGGATGTGACCATAACACAGCTGAGAAAATCTGACTCTGGACGTTACAGGTGTGGTTTGGACAGTTACCGTTCGGGTCCATACCAGGAGTTTAGGATCAGCGTCAGAGATGGTGAGTTTCTACTGAAAGTCATGAAAATGTTTCTTCATGTGTCTGGAGGTCAGAGGAAACATTTTTCTGACTGCAGCTGATATTTTAATAACCTGATATTTGGTCTAATAATCACTGTGAAGATTGATACAGTCAGTGTTCATTTACTGTCTCAGTGTTTCTAGGAATGAAAATAATAAATAATTAAATGTTGCCATTGTTTTTATAAGCAGTCGGTCAGTAAAAGGAGCATTTTATTTCTCTCTATTTATTTTGTGTCAGTGTGTTTCTTTTTTATTGTTCACAGCTCCGCCCCCTTCAAAACCAAAGTCGACTACAAGATCTGCCCCACCAACACCAACACAGAGTTTCAGAGGAAGCACCACACCTTCATCTTCCACTAAAACCACCAACCAGCAGCAAACAGAGACAACAGCTGGAGGTTCAGGTACATTTACTAGGGGTTAGCGTCTCTCCAATAAGACAATCTGATATATCTAGATATACGGAGTACGATACGAATCAGGAACGATACGTATTAAAGTGGAACAATTTGGTTCGATACTATTCGATGGGATTTCTATACGATACAATATGATGTAATCTGATAGTTCTTTGTTTAAATTAAACATTAATTTTACATTATAAATTAACATAAGTCAATCCTATAAATGTGCCATTGCTTACCTTCAAATATAAATATTTTATAAAAGACCAGAGAACTAGTCTTTTTGTTCAGTTCAGAACCATGTCATTGTGTTTATGACTGTAATACATTGCATGTTGAGAACTTTGCAAAGCCCCTCTGTCAATGAAAACAAACTTAATATTCAATTTTATTATTGGCACAAACTAGAACCAAAGAAACTAGTAAAGGAGGTAAAGAAATAAAACCGAGTTCTGTGTAGACTCAGATCAGAGAATAACAGTTTAAACAGACATCCCTTTCAATTGTTTAATACATAAGTGCTGAGCCAACACAAGAGAGTAAAACCTGGATCCAGCCTGACATTTCCAGTAAAACTTCAAAACCTATAAATATTATTTTACTTTTGGAAACAGACAGATGACTATTTATTTTAATGCAGTTTGCTCCTCTCTCACTGCGGACTGACGCGCTGTAGATTGGAGTAGGATGACACCCAGAGGTGATTTCTTTAGAGAGGTTTGTCTCTCTTTATTAAACAAAGATGCTGAACTTTGTTCTCTATTATAATGTAAAACACAACAAAGTTAACAGAGTAATCAGACTTCAGAGCTGTGCTCATACTGTGTCACTGCTGCAGCGTTGCACTTTTACACATCTGCTGTGGCTCAGTTTGGTCTGTAAATACTGAAACATCTCAGCAACTAGTGTCTGAAATACTTCAACACACTGAATCAGCACACACCTCTGAACTCTTCTAGTTTTCTTTTTATTTCTCCGTATGACATACTGCAGCTAACGTGGTAAACCCATGCTCTCATTCCACTTCACTCAGAAAGTTAGCATGGCCACCAAGACTAAATCTTCACCTGAGATAGGGAACCAATCACAGAACAGGGGAGGCGGGCTCAAGGCGATGACGCCTGTAGAGAGACTCTGTTCACATCCAGCATGGAGCCACGGAGCTGCAGCAACCGTTCCAAGCAGCAGTAGATTGTGTGCTAAATAAACTGGAAGGCAAGTTCACTTTGAAAATAGAACAAAAACTTGCACTGAATGATTTTCCTTCATAAACAGGAAGTGTTCACGCTGCTCTCTACAGGCTCTGAATACGTCATCGTCTATCGTTGATATGATTGGCTGTAAGTTTGTCCAATAGCGTACAGAAGCATTTGATCAACATTCGTTGATCCCGCCTTCAAAACTGATTTTCCGATTCAAAACGGTTATTTTTTACACCCCTAATATTTACCTTTGGAACTTCACTTTTAAGGATAAGCTCAGTAGATGAGTTACATATGATTTTTTCCAGCAGTGCTAGAGATGGGAACTGATAAGATTTTATTGATACCAATACCATTATTGATTCTTCTTATTGGTCTGATATGTGTCAAACATAACTATCACTGTTACTTTGGGACGTCTAACATTACATCTAATTGTATTGGAGGTTTTTGGTTATTTTTGGGAGGCCACTCTCCCAAATCGTGTTTTCCTCTGGTGGACAAACTATATAACGGGGTTCCTGTTTCTAAAATACATGGGACATATCTATGGTATTTCTGAACTGTAATTTCACTATAATCAGTTTTACAACTTGATTTTTATCATGCTTTTGATATCTTGTATACTTGTTTAGAAAGTTTAAGTTTAATTTTTCATGGTTCAGGGTTCAATAAACATGTTTCTGATTCTGCCTTTATAAACTGCAGTAGCTCCCCTACTACAGCAGTTTGAACTAGTTTCAACACAGTGTTTCTCATCCAGGTATGATCTTGTATTCGGCTGTTTCTGTGACTGTGGTTATTGTCCTGTTGGCTGTTTTTCTACCACTCCTGTACAAATGGAAGAAAAGAAGCTCTAATGGTGAGTTACCTTCCTATTCTAACTCTTTCAATAATTACAAATGAAGAGCAATGAAAACACCTTTGTTGTTCTTTGTCTTCCACAGATGTGAACAGCAGGGGCCATTCAACCGACATAAACATGGAGGTGACTTTATTACTTTGCATCATGGTATCTGTGCTCAAGATGTTTGAATAATATAAATGGCACTGTTGTTTTTTACAGTCCATCGTCCATAAGAACTCTGTTCCAGTCTCCACATTGGAAGAGTCTGACTACGAGAATGACAATCCATCCTCCACCTACGACACCCTCAATCCAGCCACCATGTCTCCTGACCAGACGTACGCCACAATCGGACAGCAAATATGATTCTTGTTTTGGATTTGGATAAATCATACCACAAAGAATATGGTTGTGGTTTATTTTATTATATCTTCCTGCTTTAATATCTAAAATATCATCCAAAAATCAGCAATGTGTTTTACCCCTGTCCCTAATAGACGTGGTTTATTTTGAGGACATCTTCCTTCTTTAATATCTAAAATATCCTGATCTATTGCCTGTACCTTTTTATATTTCCATTGTACAATCTCACAGAAACTACTGTGAAGCAAATAAAACAGAAGAAAAGCAACAAATCTATATCAATATATTAAATTATTTAATAATTTTTTTTTTGCTTTTATCAGCTTTTTGCAGAGATGCACTTTTCTTTTACAAATAAATAACTGAGGGAGTTTGTGTTGGTATTCTTTCTTGTGCTACTGTAACAGGTTTGGATCAGGTGTGGATAATGATGAGTCAGGGGTTGCTTTCCTGCATTTATTTGCTCCTGCAGAAGACATAAAAACACTTCTGCACTTTCTGCTCCCTCATCAATGCAACACAGCACTGTGTGATTTAGTTGATTTTCAGAAAACACTTTATTTTTAACTAATAAATCTCAAACCATAATAACCAATATGGGAACAGTGACACCTAGTGGACAAAACAAAACACTGCATATGTGGGGTAAACACAGCGAAAATAATTACATTTAACAAAAGAAACACACCTGCAGAAGACATAAAAACACATGTACCAGTCTTCTAGACTCTTTCTGCACTTTCTGCTCCTGAATAAGTAAAATAACAATGAGAAAATGTGCTAAAATGCTCTGCAGCGCTGTCTGGTTTACATTACGCAGCAGCCTGCTGTAGTACAAAAGGCGCGAAAACAAAAACATCCATAAAACGTATATTAACGGTTAAAACAACATAAAACAGCTACGTAATGTTAGCGGTATTTACATTATATAATATGAGCCAAACATGTCAACATAAATAGATCGTTTTACAAAGAAAACGGTTAAAAATCACAGCAGCGTTTCCTAACACAACTTTCCCTCATCAATGCAACACAGCACTGTGAGGAGCTGACGATGACCTACGGAAACCCAGGAGGGACAGAAAGAGGTGACAGCCAAAAAGGAAACACAAAGAAAAACAACAATAAAATAAAACAACTAATTCAGATAAAATACACAAATATTCAACAAAATAAATAAATGATCAATCAAATCCCCAAATACAAAAATGATTACTGTTACACTACAGATTGTCAAACTATGTAAGATTTGTTTTATAGAGCAATAATTTATTAGCTGACAACCATTTCTGTAATACGGAAGCTTATTGCATTCATTCAATAAAAAAAAAATACAGATCCTGTTTTTCTGAGTAATTTTTTTAGGATCAGTTTTTCTGAGTAAATTTTTCCCCTGTTTTTCTGAGTAATTTTTTTCCCCTTGGCATTCAAAACATTGGACACATTCACTCCTTTAATTGAGAGGTCGATTTAATGGCAGCAGACATGACCTGCTTGTTTACTTTAATCAAGTTCTACTTTGATCTGGGTTTAAGACACTGGGAGATTGTCCTGTCGCTAAGTCATATAGATGGTATTACTATTAGTTTGTCAACTTTGCGCAGGCACCTGAGGACTTTGCGGTTGTTCAGAAGGAAAGCCCACTCAGACCTCCTGGACGTGCATCAGCTAACATTAGCTAACGCAGCATCCTAGTCCAAAGCTGTGTGTCAGTTCAGGCTGCAGCTGGGACACAGTTTGGGCCTGGATTCTTGTACATACGCCGCCGAAGGCGATTTCGGCGCCTCAGCTGCACACCGCGTGGATCCAATATTTTCAGCAGACCCCTGATTGTCTCTTGAGTCACGACGTAGCCAGCCTGAATGCATTTTAAATGCATCATCTTGTATCCATGGAGCATACCATACGTGTCCAGCTGGTCCTGGATAAACATCGCTACGTCCAGGAGGTCTGAGTGGGCTTTCCTTCTGAACAACCGCAAAGTCCTCAGGTGCCTGCGCAAAGTTGACAAACTAATAGTAATACCATCTATATGACTTAGCGACAGGACAATCTCCCAGTGTCTTAAACCCAGATCAAAGTAGAACTTGATTAAAGTAAACAAGCAGGTCATGTCTGCTGCCATTAAATCGACCTCTCAATTAAAGGAGTGAATGTGTCCAATGTTTTGAATGCCAAGGGGAAAAAAATTACTCAGAAAAACAGGGGGGGGGGGAATTACTCAGAAAAACAGGGGGGGGAAATTTACTCAGAAAAACAGGAAAAAATTACTCAGAAAAACTGATCCAAAAAAAAATTACTCAGAAAAACAGAAATAATTACTCAGAAAAACAGGATCTGTATTTTTTTTTTTTATTGAATGAATGCAATAAGCTTCCGTACTGTAATGTCACAGTCAGATTGAAGAAGCTTTTTCTCACTCTTCCTTTTATGCTATAAGTTCTTTTTCCTTTCTTGACCATACAATGATTATATCCCTTCATATCCCACAACTAGACAACACTGCAGCCCCCCTTCTTATTCACATTGTCCCTTTATAACTCCACATCAGTTTTTCTGATATCAGCTCTGAACCAAGTGGTAGACTCATTCTCACTCTGCTTATGCCATGCAAAGATCTACAAGAGGTCTGTGAGGGAGTCAAACACTAGGTAGACAAGCCTTATGCTGATATCCAATTAGTGAGATCATACTGGCTGGCTCATGCAACATAGCTCTTCCATGAAACTCTACAGGCCCTTCACTATAAAGCATAACCCTACTAGAGAGTAGAGGCAGGAGAAGGGAGCCAAAAATGATCTTTTTTTTTCTTCTAAGTTGATGCATATGACACAGACGTATGAAAGTTTTTCCACTAAAGCACACCAGCACAACATGAAAAGAAGTCAAACTAAACATGAATCCCTCTGGATGCATTTGGCAGGTCTGGTCTGTCCTCATGCACTTCATGGTTTTATATATCACACCATGATTTTTACCCTTCATCCTGTTTGTATCTACCTTTCCTTCAGGTGTCCAAACACATTATGATTCATCATGTGTTATCTCTACACAATAACAGTACTGGATATAATCAGTGTGAGGATCTGTGAGCTACACACACACACACACACACACACACACACACAGTATATCTTCTGTTTAAGTTTAAAGTTACACATTTGGCTGATGAGTGTTATTAATGCAGCAGCAGATAATGTATTATATGATGTAAGTGTTTGGTCACTACAGTACACCTCAGCCCCTTGTGGCCAAAATGAGCATTACAACAAAAACTTACAAAACCTTTCTTCCACCTGTTTCACAGATGAAAAAGAAAATTAAAGAACTTTAAACTATAAAACAGTTTTCCTTTCTCACTTGCCATTCAGGGCTTCTGTACATTGAATTTCTAGACACAGCACAAAGTCACCATTTTAGGTTTACTGTTAAGAGGAAGGAAGAGAGTATGTTATATATAGCATATTTTGAGGCCTGAGAATGATGACATGTGAGAAAGCAGGAAGCCATGTTTAAATAAAGACTTACTATGTCATCGAGCAACGCGGAACTTAAAGTGAGGAAGTTCACAAGTGTGTCCGTGTATCAGACGGAAGATACTGAAGTCATAGCAGCAGTTTTCAGCAGTTGAAGGATTTTTCTTCATCAGAAACAACTTCAGAATGAATATCCAGCCTGTTCTGCTCTTCTGCTTCTTATCAGGTGAGGACCGATTACCCGACTGTGTTGTTGCTGAGTAAAATGTGTTGCAGTGTGTAAAGGTGTTACTGGTGTTACACAGTGTTGGAGCATATACTGATTACATGACTTGACCACAACGTCACAGTTGAAATGCAACTTAACCTCCTAAGATGTGAGCTTTTGTTTGTTATGCATTTTTAATTTCTCCTAGATATTTGGGGTCAGTAGAACCTTGTAAGTTCAAAAACTAAGCATTATCATTGAACAGGAAGTAATTTTGCATGAACAATAATACTTCCTGATTACCCGTGTGATAGCTTGTTGCTAAAATTAGTCACATTTGTATAGCATAATCAAACTATAAATGTTATGAAGCATTAAACAAACAAGTTTCAACCATAAAATGTGATATGTTTTGTACCTGGTCCACTTTTGTCTGGGGGTTGGCTGTTGATTGATGAGGCCAAGATCCCTGCCATCTAGCTTTTACACCACAAAGTACTTTTGCTGCCACCAGGTGGCCCAAAACAACGTGTATGAATGAGAAAAAGAAGTCAAAGTTCATCAGAATAAAGTAAAAAGTCCAACAAACCTGAAATGTAATGTGTGCATATGAGGATGCAGAGTCACAGGAGGTTAAAGACAGTTGAAACAGGTGTAGTCTGAAGCTACAGCTGGTCATTTTTACCCTTTTAACACAAATATCATTGTTTAACTTGCAATGCATCTGTAATAGTTGTGGATGGGTAGGACCCAAATGCAGCACAAAACCAGGGATTGATCTTTAATATATAGTCTGCATGGTAACTGTACAGTTGTACGGGACAAAGCGTAGGGGGGACAAACAGGGCTCAGGGTCACCGAAGACAGAGTTGGCAGCAGGTAAGGCCAGTCGCACTCACAGACATGAGGTTGAGCAGGCGGAAGTCTCTGGGCTCTCCTGACAGGATTGAAGCCGGAGGACGCCACACAGCCACTGGCAGACAGGAACAAGTGATACTCGAGGTCAAGGACAGAAAGCTGGTGCATTCACCGGGATAGACAAGAGGAGAGGAGGTCACTAGCAAGCAGGGTCGAAACTAGAGAAAGTCTATGAAGTAGCGCTGGAAGGTCTGACATGAAGCAAATGCAAATGACGATCTGCCAAGGAGTGAATGAACAACAGGAGTAAATATACTGGCTTGATTACAGACGAGGTGCAGCTGAGAGTCCAGGTGAACAGAGTTAACTGATGAGGTGGGTGTGGCTGAGCAGAGGTGTGGTGAATGGAAATTTACCAGCAGCAGGAGAGTAACTCCAGGTTCACACCGGACGAGGAAGCGCCGCGATTAGCTGCGAAGCGCCGAGGAGCGGAGCTAGGTTCCTTTTCGGCCATGTTAACCAATGGTGTCGTTCACATAGGAAGCGTGGCGCTCTGCCCCGCTGTCGGCTCGTGCCGTGCAGCGATTGTTTCAGCGTCTGATCTATTTTCTCCACGTGCCGCGGCCGAATCTGTCAATCTGGGCAGGAAGTCAAACAAAGCAACAACGAGAGTATCCGGTTTTCTAAATAAAGCATTTCAAATGCTCAATAATTAAACACGCCGTTACACGAATGCGATGTGTGTGTGTGTCTAATCAGAGCACGAGATGAATACACAGGTACGTACATACGTACGTGTACACACACACACAAAAGAAAGAGAGGGACACAGAGTGGGCTGGTCATACACATGCAAACAGTGAGAAAAAACAGCTCCACAGAGGAGCCGAGTAGCAGAGCCGCTTGCCGACCGGCGCGGAGAAGTACGCTACTGGTGTGAACTGAAGGGCTGTGGCACGCGCGAGAATTTCCAAGCGCGGCGCTTCTGCGTCCAGTGTGAACCTGGCCTAACAGAGCAGACTGTGACAGCATTTTTTTTTTTTTAAGTATATTTTTTCAGGCTTTTTTGCCTTTAATGGACAGGTTAGTAGAGATAGACAGGAAACAGGAGGCAAAGAGAGGGGAATGACATGCAGGATAAGACCGCTCTGTGCGGGATTCGAACCGGGGTCGCCTGCAGCGAGGACTGTAGCCTCTACACATGGGTTGGGTGCTCTACCCACTGAGCTACGCTCAACCCTGTGACAGCATTTTTAATATGAAAAATGATGAATATCTAAGCTGGGGTGATAATCAGTCGACCCCCACTGTACAGTGTAACACCTGCAGACTGCCAGCTAATGTCAATCAAACACTGATACAACCCCAAGCAGACTGAGACACAAACATTTCTGATATTTTCCTTTTTTCTTCATTCTAATACAAAACTACTAATAATATATTTAAAAATATGCTGACATTATTTTCAAATGCAAAGAGGGAAAATAAATGTGATTTCAATTTTCCTTTTTATTAAAACACATAAAACACACTAACGTGTTAAAAGCAGTAGTTAGTGGGAGTAAATTATATTGCTGAAATAGAAGGAAAGAGTGATTATACAGGCAAGTTTATTTCAGCAACAGACAATTCAAAGTGTTTTACAGAAAACATAAAAAGCATCAAGAAAAGATTTAAAAGAAACAAAAAACTTCATAAAAAGACATCTGGAGAAATAAAAGACAATGAATGAGGACAAAGATGTAATTTAAAATATTTAAATTGAATCAAATCAGAAAAATGGGAGAGTTTATGCTGCATCCATCGAGTCCTTCCTGACAGAATAAATCAAGTCAAATCACAGACTGGTTGAACTGGGCAGCTCCCAGTGTGACTCTGTGGATCAGTGTGGAAATGTTCATTATTGATTGTTGATTTGTTTTCCAACAGTGCTGCAGGATGGAAACATTGGTCTCATCAATGCACAAATCCCCATTTATACAGGAACTGAAGGAGAAAGTATCACAGCTCCATGTTACTTTGAGTCGACTGGAAGGTGGAGGTACTTCTGTAAGGACGGATGTAAAGGATACATTCTTTCAATGTATAGTGGCAGTCATCAAAATGGAACATCCAGCATGAAATATTATGAGACAAGTGAAGGAAGTCGTCTGGATGTGACCATCAAACAGCTGAGAAAATCTGACTCTGGACGTTACAGGTGTGGTTTGGACAGTTACTATTCGGGTCCATACCAGATGTTTGAGATCACCGTCAGAGATGGTGAGTTTCTACTGAAAGTCATGAAAATGTTTCTTCATGTGTCTGGAGGTCAGAGGAAACATTTTTCTGACTGCAGCTGATATTTTAATAACCTGATATTTGGTCTAATAATCACTGTGAAGATCGATACAGGAAGTGTTCATTTACTGTCTCAGTGTTTTTAGAAATAAAAATAATAAACTGACTATTTCAATTAAATGTTGCCATTGTTTTTATAAGCAGTCGGTCAGCTAAAGGAGCATTTTATTTCTCTCTATTTATTTTGTGTCAGTGTGTTTCTTTTTTATTGTTCACAGCTCTGCCCCCTTCAAAACCAAAGTTGACTCCAAGACCTGCCCCACCAACACCAACACAGAGTTTCAGAGGAAGCACCACACCTTCATCTTCCACTAAAACCATCAACCAGCAGCAAACTGAGACAACAGCTGGAGGTTCAGGTACATTTACTAGGGGTTAGCATCTCTCCAATAAGACAATCTGATATATCTAGATATATGGAGTACGATACGAATCAGGAACGATACGTATTAAAGTGGAACGATTCGGTTCGATACTATTCGATGGGATTTCTATACGATTGGATATGATGTAATCTGATAGTTCTTTGTTCAAATTAAACATTAATTTTACATGATAAATTAACAAGTCAATCCTATAAATGTGCGATTGCTTACGTTCAAATATAAATATTTTATAAAAGACCAGAGAACTAGTCTTTTTTTTCTTCGATTTCAGACTTTAAGCTGCATCATGTCTTTTACTTGCTGTGACAATTAATGTTATATTTATGGGAGAGCAAGAAAGTGAGAGAGCTTCAGAAAGGAGCAGACGGAGCTTTCAGCAGCTGCATGAAACCGATTCATAACTTCATTTTTTTCAAATTAAGAAATAACCCTGCCTCTGGTGGACAAACTATATAACAGGGTTCCTGTTTCTAAAATACATGGGACATATCTATGGTATTTCTGAACTGTAATTTCAGTAATCAGTTTTGGAACTTGATTTTCATCATGCTTTTGATATCTTGTATACTTGTTTAGAAAGTTTAATTTTTCATGGTTCAGGGTTCAATAAACATGTTTCTGATTCTGACTTTATAAACTGCAGTAGCTCCCCTACTACAGCAGTTTGAACTAGTTTCAACACTGTGTTTCTCATCCAGGTAGGATCTTGTATCTGGCTGTTTCTGTGACTGTGGTTATTGTCCTGTTGGCCGTTTTTCTACCTCTCCTGTACAAATGGAAGAAAAGAAGCTCTAATGGTGAGTTACCTTCCTATTCTAACTCTTTCAATAATTACAAATGAAGAGCAATGAAAACACCTTTGTTGTTCTTTGTCTTCCACAGATGTGAACAGCAGGGGCCATTTAACCGACATAAACATGGAGGTGACTTTATTACTTTGCATCATGGTATCTCTGCTCAAGATGTTTAAATAATATAAATGGCACTGTTGTTTTTTTCAGTCTGTCGTCTATGATGACTGTGTTCCAGTCTCCACATTGGGAGAGTCTGACTACGAGAATGACAATCCATCCTCCACCTACAAGACCCTCAATCCAGTCACCGTGGCTCCTGACCAGACGTACTTCACAATCAGACAGCAAATATGATTCTTGTTTTGGATTTGGATAAATCATACCACAAAGAATATAGTTGTGGTTTATTTTATTATATCTTCCTGCTTTAATATCTAAAATATCATCCAGAAATCAGCAATGTGTTATACCCCTGTCCCTAATAGATGTGGTTTATTTTGAGGACATCTTCCTTCTTTAATATCTAAAATATCCTGATGTATTGCCTGCACCTTTTTATATTTCCATTGTTTTTTCTGATGTACTTACTTTAATTTTGTATTGTTTTATTGTTGTTTATTGATCCGTGTTAACTGGCACATGCATCACTGTTTTAATACTATGCTCTATACCTACTGCAAATGTATATATAATACTGCTGTACTAAAAATAAAACTGGGAATTTATCTTTGAGTGTTTGTGAGTGGATTTGAAATATAGCACAATCTCACAGAAACTACTGTGAAGCAAATAAAACAACAGAAAAGCAACAAATCTATATCAATACATTAAATTATTTAATACATTGTTTTTTTTTTTGCAGAGATGCACTTTTCTTTTACAAATAAATAACTGAGGGAGTTTGTGTTGGTATTCTCTCTTGTGCTACTGTAACAGGTTTGGATCAGGTGTGGATAATGATGAGTCAGGGCTTGTTTTCCTGCATTTATTTGCTCCTGCAGAAGACATAAAAACACTTCTGCACTTTCTGCTCCCTCATCAATGCAACACAGCACTGTGTGATTTAGTTGATTTTCTTTCTTTCTTACATTTTACTAAATAAAAGCTATTAAAACAGACAGAAAACACTTTGTTTTTAACTAATGAATCTTTAACCATAATAACCAATATGGGAACAGTGACACCTAGTGGACAAACCAAAACACTGCATATGTGGGGTAAACACAGCGAAAATAATTACATTTAACAAAAGAAACACACCTGCAGAACACATAAAAACACATGTACCAGTCTTCTGAGGGGTATTGCACAAAAGTAGAATAAATAAATCCAGGATAACTGAGCAAGCGCAGCTTGATCTAGCCTGCCCGGCGCATCTTGGCTTAATTGGTTGCACGTTCGCCAAGCCAGGATGAAAAGGCGCGGCTATGTCAAGCCAGGTGTAGATAGCTGGGATAAGTGCATGTTCACGGCATTCTCAAATAGACCCATGGCATCGATCACAGAATCACAGATTGGAAAATGGAAAGGTGTCGCACGTCATTCTTCACGGCCGCTGAACAACAGCTCCTGATGGAGTTTCATGATGAGGTTAAAGAAATGATAAGAAAAAAAGGCAACACAAGCACAAAGCACTGTAATCAAGGAAAGGGAGAAAGCCTGGCAGACAATCGCGGACCGGCTCAATACGTAAGTAGTGCAATTAATGTGTTAAGTATAGCTCAGTGGGTAGAGCACTCGCCCCATGTGTTGCGGCTACAGCCCTAGCTGCAGGCGACCCTGGTTCAAACCCCGCAACAAGCACTCCTATCCTGCATGTCATTCCCCCCTCTCTGTCTCCAGTTTTCCTGTCTCTCTCTACTAACCTGTACATCAAAGGCAAAAAGCCCAAAAATATACTTTAAAAAAAAAAAAGTACAATTAATACAACAGTGCTCCACTAGAACTGTCAAAATTACAATTAAAGGACTAAAGAAGTTACTGTCCAAGCCCACTAATCAACAGTTGTACACTTTGATTTAAATGTGGCAAGTAAAAGTGCATGCTTCTCAGGAAATATAATTAAGTGCAAACAATTATTATAATTAGGTGTAGGGCAGGGGGAAGGCACATCTGCAGCTGCAGGATGCACTTCTGCAGATGAGGAGACGGCGTTGCTGGACTCCAGGCTTTAGGTATCATGTCAATTTTATGGAACTGTCTTGCTCATTTAGCCCATAATGGATATGAAGTCAGTGATTAGGTGCTAATAGAAAATAACATGTGTAACAGGACCCAGATGCTGCTCAGCCTCAGAAGCAGCCAAGTAACATTGTGAGTATCGGCTAGTAAATAGTACAAAGTAAATCTACTGTACATTATACACAATAACGATACCACATGAATGACTATAAAATGACTGTTGCAATTAAACAGTCAACAGACTTTAATGAAACTACAATATAATTTATCTGTAGTATTTTAATGCAGGATAATTGAAATGATGCAACATATTTAGAAAGACCGTGGAAATGCTGTAAAACCCATTAATTTGTCACACGATTGACAGTAGAACTGCCAGATGAATCCCTGGGAATAATCTTAGCCTGGTTGTTAGCCTGGTCTGGAGCAGGCTAGCTGCAGAGAATAAATTACCATAGTAACTGGGCCAGGATAAATTTAACCTGCTTTCATGCAACCGACTTGAGGCTAAATTCAGCCAGGATACCTAACTTATCCCGGCTTAATCCCTTATCCTGGTTTCGTGCAATACCCCTCTGGACTCTTTCTGTACTTTCTGCTCCTGAATAAGTAAAATAACAATGAGAAAATGTGCTAAAATGCTCTGCAGCGCTGTCTGGTTTACATTACGCAGCAGCCTGCCGTAGTACAAAAGGCGCGAAAATAAAAACATCCATAAAACGTATATTAATGGTTAAAACAACATAAAACAGCTACGTAATGTTAGCGGTATTTACATTATATAATATGAGCCAAACATGTCAACATAAATAGATCATTTTACAAAGAAAACGGTTAAAAATCACAGCAGCGTTTCCTAACACAACTTTCCCTCATCAATGCAACACAGCACTGTGAGGAGCTGACGATGACCTACGGAAACCCAGGAGGGACAGAAAGAGGTGACAGCCAAAAAGGAAACACGAAGAAAAATAACAATAAAATGAAACAACTAATTGAAATAAAATACACAAATATTCAACAAAATAAATAAATGATCAATCAAATCCCCAAATACAAAAATGATTAAAGTGCATTTTCCAACTCTGTTACACTACAGATTGTCAAACTATGTAAGATTTGTTTTATAGAGCAATAATTTATTAGCTGATAACCATTTCTATAATGTCACAGTCAGATTGCAGAGATGCTTAAAATTGTGATGATTAAATCTTCATACAGGGAAAAGTGGCTGGTGGTTGGAGTTCATTGAGAAATTGAAACACACTTAGAAGAAAACATAAATGCTTTCAATCCTATTCAGAACATGCAGTAGTGGTGCTGTTGGAGATGAGAAGGCCAGATCAGGGCCAGATGATTCTCCATCAACACTTAAATAAAACGTAACTCAAATAACTAATAGAAGTCTCAAAGTTGTTCAAAAACAAATCACTGGAGAGAGTCGGAGTTTGATGCCAAAAGACTTGATTCACAAACAGGAACAAAGCCCCAGTCAGACCCTGGGATCAGACTGAAGAAGCTTTCTCTCACTCTTCCTTTTATGCTGTAAGTTCTTTTTCCTTTCTTGACCATACAATGATAATATCCCTTCATATCCCACAACTAGACAAGAGGTCTGTGAGGGAGTCAAACACTAGGTAGACAAGCCTTATGCTGATATCCAATTAGTGAGATCATACTGGCTGGCTTATGCAACATAGCTCTTCCATGAAACTCTACAGGCCCTTCACTATAAAGCATAACCCTACTAGAGAGTAGAGGCAGAAGAAGGGAGCCAAAACTGATCTTTTTTTTTTAATATGACTGAAACTACTTCTAATTTGATGCATATGACTGGTATATAGGTTTACATGAGTATATGATAGATATTCTGAGTAACTAGGTTTAAACAAAGCATTTTGTTACACAGACGTATGAAAGTTTCTCCACTAAAGCACACCAGCACAACATGAAAAGAAGTCAAACTAAACATGAATCCCTCTCGATGCATTTGGCAGGTCTGGTCTGTCCTCATGCACTTCATGGTTTTATAGATCACACCATGATTTTTACCCTTCATCCTGTTTGTATCTACCTTTCCTTCCTTGTATTCCTTCAGGTGTCCAAACACATTATGATTCATCATGTGTTATCTCTACACAATAACAGTACTGGATATAATCAGTGTGAGGATCTGTGAGCTACATACACATAAACACACAGTATATCTTCTGTTTAAGTTTAAGGTTACACATTTGGCTGATGAGTGTTATTAATGCAGCAGCAGATAATGTATTATATGATGGTAAGTTTTTGGTCCACCACAGTGCAACTCAGCCCCTTGTGGCCAAAATGAGTATTACAACAAAAACTGGCAAAACCTTTCTTCCACCTGTTTCACGGATGAAAAAGAAATTAAGGAACTTTAAACTATAAACCAGGTTTCTTTTCTCACTTGCCTTTTAGGGCTTCTGTACATTTAATTTCTAGACACAGCACAAAGTCACCATTTTAAGCTTACTGTTAAGAGGAAGGAAGAGAGTATGTTATATATAGTATATTTTGAGGCCTGAGAATGATGACATGAGAGAAAGCAGGAAGTCGTGTTTAAATAAAGACTTACTATGTCATCGAGCAACGCGGAACTTAAAGTGAGGAAATTCACAAGTGTGTCCGTGTATCAGACGGAAGATACTGAAGTCATAGCAGCAGTTTTCAGCAGTTTAAGGATTTTTCTTCATCAGAAACAACTTCAGAATGAATATCAAGCCTGTTCTGCTCTTCTGCTTCTTATCAGGTGAGGACTGATTACCCGACTGTGTTGTTGCTGAGTAAAATGTGTTGCAGTGTGTAAAGGTGTTACTGGTGTTACACTGTGTTGGAGCGTATACTGATTACATGACTTGACCACAACGTCACAGTTGAAATGCAACCTAACCTCCTAAGATGTGAGCTTTTGTTTGTTATGCATTTTTAATTTCTCCTAGATATTTGGGGTCAGTAGAACCGTAAGTTCAAAAACTAAGCATTATCATTGAACAGGAAGTAATTTTGAATGAACGATAATACTTCCTGATTACCCGTGTGATAGCTTGTTGCTAAAATTAGTCACATTTGTAGAGCATAATCAAACTATAAATGTTATTAAGCATAAAACAAACAAGTTTCAGCCATAAAATGTGATAGGTTTTGTACCTGGTCCACTTTTGTCTGGGGATTGGCTGTTGATTGACTAGGCCAAGATCCCTGCCATCTCATTTTTACACCATAAAGTACTTTTGCTGCCACCAGATGGCCCAAAACAACATGTATGAATGAGGAAAAGAAGTCAAATTTCATCAGAATGAAGTAAAAGGTCCAGCAAACCTGACATGTAATGTGTGCATATGAGGGTGCAGAGTCACAGGAGGTTAAAGACAGTTGAAACGGGTGTAGTCTGAAGCTACAGCTGGTCATTTTCAACCTTTTAACACAAACATCATTTTTTAACTTGCAATGCATTTTTAATAGTTGTGGATGGGTAGGACCCAAATGCAGCACAAAACCACTTGATCTTTAATATATAGTCTGCATGGTAACTGTACAGTTGTACGGGACAAAGCGTAGGGGGGACAAACAGGGCTCAGGGTCACCGAAGACAGAGTTGGCAGCAGGTAAGGCCAGTCGCAATCACTGACATGAGGTTGAGCACGCGGAAGTCTCTGGGCTTTCCTAACAGGATTGAAGCCGGAGGACGCCACACAGCCGCTTGCAGACAGAAACAAGCGATACTCGAGGTCAAGGACAGAAAGCTGGTGCGTTCACCGGGATAGACAAGAGGAGAGGAGGTCACTAGCAAGCAGGGTCGAAAGCGCCGCAATTAGCTGCGAACCGCCGAGGAGCGGAGCCAGTTTCCTTTTCGGCCATGTTAACCAATGGTGTTGTTCACATAGGAAGCGCGGCGCTCTGCCCCGCTGCCGGCTCGTGCCGTGCAGCGATTGTTTCAGCGTCTGATCAATTTTCTCCACGTGCCGCGGCCGAATCTGTCAATCTGGGCAGGAAGTCAAACAAAGCAACAACAAGAGTATCCGGTTTTCTAAATAAAGCATTTCAAAACAAAACTATTTTTCAATAATTAAACACCCCGTTTGACGAATGCAATGTGTGTGTGTGTCTAATCAGAGCACGAGATGAATACACAGGCATGTACGTACGTATGTGTACAAAAGAAAGAGAGGGACACAGAGTGGGCTGGTCATACACATGCAAACAGAGACAGTGAGAAAAACCAGCTTCAAGTGGAACCGAGGAGCAGAGCTTCTTGCCGACCGGCGCGGAGAAGTACGCTACTGGTGTGAACTGAAGGGCTGTGGCACGCACGAGAATTTCCAAGCGCGCCGCTTCCGCGTCCAGTGTGAACCTGGCCTAACAGAGCAGACTGTGACAGCATTTTTTTTTTTTTTTTAAGTATATTTTTTCAGGCTTTTTTGCCTTTAATGGACAGGTTAGTAGAGATAGACAGGAAACAGGAGGCAAAGAGAGGGGAATGACATGCAGGATAAGACCGCTCTGTGCGGGATTCGAACAGGGGTCGCCTGCAGCGAGGACTGTGGCCTCTACACATGGGGTGGGTGTTCTACCCACTGAGCTACGCTCAACCCTGTGACAGCGTTAATATGAAAAATGATGAATATCTAAGCTGATAATCAGTCAACCCCCACTGTACAGTGTAACACCTGCAGACTGCCAGCTAATGTCAATCAAACACTGATACAACCCCAAGCAGACTGAGACACAAACATTTCTGATATCTTCCCTTTTTTCTTCATTCTAATACAAAACTACTAATAATATATTTAAAAATATGCTGATATTATTTTCGAATGCAAAGAGGGAAAATAAATGTGATTTCAGTTTGACTTTTTATCAAAACACATAAAACAAACTAACGTGTTGTAAAAGTAGTAGTTAGTGGGAGTAAATTATGATGCTGAAATAGAAGGAAAGAGTGATTATACAGGCAAGTTTATTTCAGCAACAAACAATCCAAAGTGTTTTACAGAAAACATAAAAAGCATCAAGAAAAGATTTTAAAGAAACACAAAATGTCATAAAAAGACATCTGGAGAAATAAAAGACAAATAAATGAGGACAAAGACGTAATTTAAAACTTTTAAATTGAATCATCAGAAAAATGTGAGAGTTTATGCTGCATCCATCGAGTCCTTCCTGACAGAATAAATCAAGTCAAATCACAGACTGGTTGAACTGGGCAGCTCCCAGTGTGACTCTGTGGATCAGTGTGGAAATGTTCATTATTGTTTGTTGATCTTTTCCAACAGTGCTGCAGGATGGAAACATTGGTCTCATCAATGCAGAAATCCCCATTTATAGAGGAACTGAAGGGGAAAGTTTCACAGCTCCATGTTACTTTACTGAGACTGGAATCTGGATGTACTTCTGTAAGGTCGAATGTAGACAATACATTCTTGAAACGCATGATAACTCTGTTCGAAGAGACAGATACAGCATGAGATATTATGAGACAAGTAGAGGAAGTCGTCTGGATGTGACCATCACACAGCTGAGAAAATCTGACTCTGGACGTTATTGGTGTGGTTTGTACAGTTACTATTTCGGTCCATACAAGCAGTTTGAGATCATCGTCACAGATGGTGAGTTTCTACTGAAAGTCATGAAAATGTTTCTTCATGTGTCTGGAGGTCAGAGGAAACATTTTTCTGACTGCAGCTGATATTTTAATAACCTGATATTTGGTCTAATAATCACTGTGAAGATTGATACAGGAAGTGTTCATTTACTGTCTCAGTGCTTTTAGGAATGAACATTTAAATTTAATGTTGCCATTGTTTTTATAAGCAGCCGGTCAGCTAAAGAAGCATTTTATTTCTCTCATCAGGAATTATTTTGTATCAGTGTGTTTCTTTTTTATTGTTCACAGCTCCGCCCCTTTCAGAACTAAAGCCGACTGTCAGACCTTCACCACCACCAACACCAACACCACCACCACCACCAACAACACCACAGAGTTTCAGAGGAAGCACCACACCTTCATCTTCCACTAAAACCACCAACCAGCAGCAAACTGAGACAACAGCTGGAGGTTCAGGTACATTTACTAGGGGTTAGCATCTCTCCAATAAGACAATCTGATATATCTCGATATATGGAGTACGACACGAATGAGGAACGATACGTATTAAAGTAGAACGATTCGGTTCGATACTATTCGATGGGATTTCTATACGATACAATACGATTGGATATGATGTAATCTGATAGTTCTTTGTTTAAATTAAACATTAATTTTACATTATAAATTAACATAAGTCAATCCTATAAATGTGCCATTGTTTACGTTCAAATATAAATATTTTAAATATAAAGACCAGAGAACTAGTCTTTTTTTTCTTTGATTTCAGACTTTAAGCTGCATCATGTCTTTTACTTGCTGTGATGATTAATGTTATATTCACGGGAAAGCGAGAAAGTGAGAAAGCTTCAGAAAGGAGCAGACGGAGCTTTCAGCAGCTGCATCAAACCGATTCATAACTTCATTTTTTTCAAATTAAGAAATTACCCTGCCTCTGGTGGACAAACTATATAACAGGGTTCCTGTTTCTAAAATACATGGGACATATCTACGGTATTTCTGAAGTGTAATTTCAGTCATCAGCTTCGGAATTGGATTTTTATCATGCTTTTGATATCTTACTTGTTTAGAAAGTTTAAGTTTCATTTTTCATGGTTCAGGGTTCAATAAACATGTTTCTGATTCTGACTTTATAAACTGCAGTAGCTCCCCTACTGCAGCAGTTTGAACTAGTTTCAACACTGTGTTTCTCATCCAGGTGGGATCTTGTATCTGGCGGTTTCTGTGACTGTGGCTGTTTCTGTGACTGTGCTTGTCCTGTTGGCTGTTTTTCTACCGCTCCTGTACAAATGGAAGAAAAGAAGCTCTAATGGTGAGTTACCTTCCTATTCTAACTCTTTCAATAATTACAAATGAAGAGCAATGAAAACACCTTTGTTGTTCTTTGTCTTCCACAGATGTGAACAGCAGGGGCCATTTAACTGACATAAACATGGAGGTGACTTTATTACTTTGCATCATGGTATCTCTGCTCAAGATGTTTAAATAACAGAAGAGAGACTGGGCTGTTAAAATGGCTGTGTATCTCATGTATGTAATCATTCCTCATCACTTTGGTGAATTGTACTGCTGTTTTTTTCAGTCTGTCGTCTATGATGACTCTGTTCCAGTCTCCACATTGGGAGAGTCTGGCTACGAGAATGACAATCCATCCTCCATCTACGACACCCTCAATCTAGTCTCCGTGGCTCCTGACCAGACGTACTCCACACTCAGATAGAAAATATGATTCTTGTTTTGGATTTGGATAAATCATACCACAAAGAATATAGTGGTGGTTTATTTTGAGCACATCTTCCTGCTTTAATATCTAAAATATCATCCACTGTTCTCCCATGTTGTCTCTAATCTCCATTAAAGGAACACACCACCATATTCAGTTGTATGCGGACTTTGTTTTATTGTATATTGACAATCCGCTGTAATGTATCCCATAAATACTGTCCGTTTCTGAGCATTACAGCAAACTCTCCGGTTTTAAAATAAACTGGCAGAAATCAGTTATGTGTTATACCCCTGTCCCTAATAGATGTGGTTTATTTTGAGGACATCTTCCTTCTTTAATATCTAAAATATCCTGATCTATTGCCTGTACCTTTTTATATTTCCATTGGTTTTTCTGATGTACTTATTTTATTTTTTCATTGTTGTTTATTGATCTGTGTTAACTGGCACATGCATCATTGTTTTAATGCTATGCTCTATACCTACTGCAAATGTATATATAATACTGCTGTATTAAATATAAAAGTGGGAAGTTATCTTTGAGTCTTGGTGAGTGGATTTGAAATATAGCACAATCTCACAGAAACTACTGTGAAGCAAATAAAACAGAAGAAAAGCAACAAATCTATATCAACACATTAAATTATTTAATAAATGCTTTCATCAGCTTTAGAGATGCACTTTTCTTTTACAAACAAAATAACTGAGGGAGTTTGTGTTGGTATTCTTTCTTGTGCTACTGTAACATGTTTGGATCAGGTGTGGATAATGATGAGTCAGGGCTTGTTTTCCTGCATTTATTTGCTCCTGCAGAAGACATAAAAACACTTCTGCACTTTCTGCTCCCTCATCAATGCAACACAGCACTGTGTGATTTAGTTGATTTTCTTTCTTTCTTACATTTTACTAAATAAAAGCTATTAAAACAGACAGAAACACTTTGTTTTTAACTAATAAATGTCAAACCATAATAACCAATATGGGAACAGTGACACCTAGTGGACCAAACAAAGCACTGCATATGTGGGGTAAACACAGCGAAAATAATTACATTTAACAAAAGAAACACACCTGCAGAAGACATAAAAACACATGTACCAGTCTTCTGGACTCTTTCTACACTTTCTGCTCCTGAATAAGTAAAATAACAATGAGAAAATGTGCTGAAATGCTCTGCAGCGCTGTCTGGTTTACATTACGCAGCAGCCTGCCGTAGTACAAAAGGCGCGAAAACAAAAACGTCCATAAAATGTATATTAACGGTTAAAACAACATAAAACAGCTACGTAATGTTAGTGGTATTTACATTATATAATATGAGCCAAACATGTCAACATAAATAGATCATTTTTCAAAGAAAACGGTTAAAAACCACAGCAGCATTTCCTAACACAACTTTCCCTCATCAATGCAACACAGCACTGTGAGGAGCTGACGATGACCTACGGAAACCCAGGAGGTACAGAAAGAGGTGACAGCCAAAAAGGAAACACGAAGAAAAATAACAATAAAATAAAACAACTAATTGAAATAAAATACACAAATATTCAACAAAATAAATAAATGATCAATCAAATCCCCAAATACAAAAATTATTAAAGTGCTTTTTCCAACTCTGTTACACTACAGATTGTCAAACTATGTAAGATTTGTTTTTAAAGAGCAATAATTTATTAGCTGACAATCATTTCTATAATGTCACAGTCAGATTGCAGAGCTGCTTAAAATTGTGATGATTAAATCTTCATACAGGGAAAAGTGGCTGGTGGTTGGAGTTCATTGAGATATTAAAACGCACTTGGAAGAAAACATAAATGCTTTCAATCCTATTCAGAACATGCAGTAGTGGTGCTGTTGGAGATGAGAAGGCCAGATCAGGGCCAGATGATTCTTCACCAACACTTAAATAAAACGTAACTCAAATAACTAGTAGAAGTCTCAAAGTTGTTCAAAAAGAAATCACTGGAGAGAGTCGGAGTTTGATGCCAAAAGACTTGATTCACAAACAGGAACAAAGCCCCAGTCAGACCCTGGGATCAGACTGAAGAAGCTTTCTCTCACTCTTCCTTTTATGCTACAAGTTCTTTTTCCTTTCTTGACCATACAATGATTATATCCCTTCATATCCCACAACTAGACAAGAGGTCTGTGAGGGAGTCAAACACTAGGTAGACAAGCCTTATGCTGATATCCAATTAGTGAGATCATACTGGCTGGCTCATGCAACATAGCTCTTCCATGAAACTCTACAGGCCCTTCACTATAAAGCATAACCCTACTAGAGAGTAGAGGCAGAAGAAGGGAGCCAATACTGATCTTTTTTTTTCTTCTAAGTTGATGCATATGACTGGTATATAGGTTTACATGAGTATATGATAGATATTCTGAGTAACTAGGTTTAAACAAAGCATTTTGTTACACAGACGTATGAAAGTTTCTCCACTAAAGCACACCAGCACAACATGAAAAGAAGTCAAACTAAACATGAATCCCTCTCGATGCATTTGGCAGGTCTGGTCTGTCCTCATGCACTTCATGGTTTTATAGATCACACCATGATTTTTACCCTTCATCCTGTTTGTATCTACCTTTCCTTCCTCGTATTACTATAAAACAGTTTTCTTTTTGAATTTCTAGACACAGCACAAAGCCACCATTTTAAGATTACTGTTAAGAGGAAGTAAGAGAGTATGTTATATATAGCATATATAGAGAGAGAGCTCATCCCTGTGAATGAGGGCATGAGAGAGCAGGAAGTCATGTTAAAATAAAGATGTGTTATGTCATCAAGAAATGCGGAACTGAAAGTGAGCAATAAGGAACTTACAGCGAGGACGTTTTTCAACACATCTCTACGTCACTGCAACAGGCCAACAACTTAAATACTTCAATTACGGATCCAACGATTTAAGTTATTCGTTACATCCAAAAAGTAATCAAGTACTCTAACCCATTACCCCCAACAGTGGATGTCACAGTATGTTATATTCATGTAGCGCTCAGCCCTGAGAATGAGAGCGTGAGAAAGCAGGAAGCCATGTTGAAATGAAGACTGGCAACTTAGTTGAGCAATGCAGAACTTAAAGTGAGGAACTTCAAAGGTTGGAGGTGCATTAGACGGAAGATACTGAAGTCATAGCAGCCGTTTTCAGCAGTTTAAGGATTTTTGTTCATCAGAAACAACTTCAGAATGAATATCCAGCCTGTTCTGCTCTTCTGCTTCTTATCAGGTGAGGACTGATTACCCGACTGTGTTGTTGCTGAGTAAAATGTGTTGCAGTGTATAAAGCTGTTACTCACTGCAACAGGCCAACACACACTACTTACATGTTACTGTAATGTTCTTGCTCTTATTTCCTCCCACTAATTGAAAATAATGTGAATATTTCCATGAAGTAAATGCTGTCCCTTCTGAGCTGCCGTACAGGTGAGCAGTGATATAACCGTAAAAATAGTAACGGTGCAAATTTGTGGTGGATTTTCTTTTCTTGTGGTTAAAAGGTAGCTACAGGAATAGTTGGTTAAAAATAATAATGGATTACCTTTACAGAACGTAACTAACCAACTGAGTACTTAAATTGCAGATCCAACCATTATAGATACTCATTACATCCAAAAAGTAATCCAAGTACTCTCACCCATGTGTGGTGCAGTATGTTATATTCATGTAGCGCTCAGCCCTGAGAATGAGAGCGTGAGAAAGCAGGAAGCCATGTTGAAATGAAGACTTGCCACTTCATTGAGCAATGCAGAACTTAAAGTGAGGAACTTCACAAGTTTGTCAGTGTTTTAGACGGAAGATACTGAAGTCATAGCTGCAGTTTTCTAAAGCCTCACTGATTCCCTCCTGTGGTTTATCATTTAAGATCATATTATTATTATTATTATCAGAAAGAACCTTAAAGACACCACATACACTGATGAGTCTAAAACAGAGACACTAACTTTTAGACTTGTTCCTCATATACAGTGGTTGTGTGTGTCACAAGAAGAATGCCAGATAAGCAGCCACAGAAACCTCACTGCTGTAAGACTGAAGACTTCTCTTTTGCTCTTTCTTTCTTTTCTACTCAGTTGCAAATGTTAAACTGGTTGTGCCAAAATTTACAGCAATACAAACCCCATCACAAGGCTGCCTTTAAATTTAACAAACATTTAATAAACAAGAAAAGTTTCTCGTGCTCACCAGAAACTTTCAATATTTTTTTCTTTTCCCCATGTCCCTTTACAGGCTCCGTAGGATGCAGCACCTGAATTCGGACACAGCTTGTGAAAAGTCTACTTCATATAAAATGCTGCTTCACAATACAATGAATACATATTTAAACGTTTCTACATGAAACATTGTCCATCAGCAGCTTCTGTGCAAAATAATCTGTAAAAGACTGAGACATAATGTTGAAATTGTTCATTTTTGTAAGACCTCTCATGCATCTGTTCTGTAAATAGATGGTTTATTATAGTACAGCACACACACGATCAGGTTGAGCTGTATGTGGCCCTTGAACTGAAATGAGTTTTGCACCCCTGCTTTAAATGAACATCTGTTTAATGGAATGTGTCTTTATAACATGAAATATCTGAACAATACATTTAAAGAAGTGCATCATATAATTAGCTTCCAAGTTAATGATGTATTACAAACTGAATGGACGGGCAGTAAACTTTTAAGATAGCTGATAGTCGGACTGTGCCAGAGAGTGTTGGCTGCATCAGAGGAGAGCATGTTGCAGAGCGGAGCGGGAACTTTTTATAAAATCAGCCGACTGATAAAAACATGTTGATCCCAATAATATGAAAAATGATGAATATCTAAGCTGATTATCAATTTGGGTGATAATCAGTCGACCCCCACTCTACAGTGTAACACCTGCAGACTGCCAGCTAATGTCAATCAAACACTGATACAACCCCAAGCAGACTGAGACAAACATTTCTGATATTTTCCCTTTTTCTTCATTCTAATACAAAACTAGTAAAAATATATTGACAAATATGGAGATATTATTTTCGAATGCAAAGAGGGAAAATAAATGTAAAAAGAAACACAAAACTTCATAAAAAGACATCTGGAGAAATAAAAGACAAATGAATTAGGACAAAGATGTCATTTAGAAAATTTAAATTGAATCAAATCATAAAAATGTGAGAGTTTATGCTGCATCCATCGAGTCCTTCCTGACAGAATAAATCAAGTCAAATCACAGACTGGTTGAACTGGGCAGCTCCCAGTGTGACTCTGTGGATCAGTGTGGAAATGTTCATTATTGATTGTTGATTTGTTTTCCAACAGTGCTGCAGGATGGAAACATTGGTCTCATCAATGCACAAATCCCCTTTAATACAAGAACTGAAGGAGAAAGTATCACAGTTCCATGTTCCTTTACTACGACTGGAAACTGGAAGTACTTCTGTAAGGACGGATGTAAAGAATACATTCTTACAGCGTATGGTGACAGAGCTCAAAGTGGCAGATACAGCATGAGATATTATGAGACAAGTAGACAAAGTCTTCTGCATGTGACCATCACACAGCTGAGAAAATCTGACTCTGGATATTACAGGTGTGGTTTGAACAGTTACCGTTCGGGTCCATACAAGCAGTTTGAGCTCGTCGTCACAAATGGTGAGTTTCTACTGAAAGTCATGAAAGTGTTTCTTCATGTGTCTGGAGGTCAGAGGAAACATTTTTCTGACTGCAGCTGATATTTTAATAACCTGATATTTGGTCTAACTAATCACTGTGAAGATTGATACAGTCAGTGTTCATTTACTGTCTCAGTGTTTTTAGGAATGAACATTTAAATGTAATGTTACCATTGTTTTTATAAGCAGCCGGTCAGCTAAAGGAGCATTTTATTTCTCTCATCAGGATTTATTTTGTATCAGTGTGTTTCTTTTTTATTGTTCACAGCTCTGCCCCCTTCAAAACCAAAGTCGACTGTCAGACCTTCACCACCAACAACAACAACGACAAAAGGTGATTTTTTTCAGCAGTACACATATTTGGCCAGATGCAAGAAACACTCGTACGCACAGATTTGTTCTTAACTCATGCGTACGAGTGATTTACGAGGATTTGCCTCATTCACCAATTTTCTTGTATTTAGGTTAGATTTTGTCTTAACGACAAACAAAACTCATGAGTGATTCAGAGTAGACCTGTCGTCACATAGAAAGAGGGATTCCTGTAGACCAGAGGTCAGTAATAGGTGGATCTGGACCAAGACACTGTCCTATCTAGACCCGGACCTGTATCTGATGAAATATTGAGGATTGTTAAAGTTTGTCAGAGTGTTTCTATTTTAACGGGCGCAGTTTCTCCAGATATTACGGTTGAAGTGACAATTACTAATCGATTTACAGTAGGTTTTTTCTTGCTTCATTCATACGTGGTACGCAGTAAAAGAAAACAACATACTTAGACACTGCTGACATAGTCAATCTTCTCACGTGACACTAATCAGCCAATCAAATCTGTGCATTTCGACACACAGAGACTCGACTGTCAGTGAGATACACAGAGAAAAGGGTTTATATGTGTTGAGATGTTTTATTATAATTTATAATATTCTACTGTATTTAAGTCTACAATCTGCCCACTAGACACAGAGATGCTGATGTAACAATGCTACTTCAAGCTACTGAAAAATAACAAGGACACAAGTAATCATTTACTTGTTTAACAAATACATGTTTATGGTTATAAAATACTTTTACAGTGATATTGATTCATCATCTCTGATGTAATCAGTGTGACAATTTCTAATCGATTTACAGTAGATTTTTTAGGACGATTAATGTGTAAATCTGGCTCTTGTGCCCTATACATACCACACTACTGCAGCAGTTTGAACTCGTTTGAACACTGTGTTTCTCATCCAGGTATGATCTTGTATCTGGCTGTTCCTTTGACTGTGGTGATTGTCCTGTTGGCTGTTTTTCTGCTCCTGTACAAATGGAAGAAAAGAAGAAGCTCTTATGGTGAGTTACCTTCCTATTCTAACTCTTTCAATAATTACAAATGAAGAGCAATGAAAACACCTTTGTTGTTCTTTGTCTTCCACAGATGTGAACAGCAGGGGCCATTTAACCGACATAAACATGGAGGTGACTTTATTACTTTGCATCATGGTATCTGTGCTCAAGATGTTTAAATAATATAAATGGCACTGTTGTTTTTTTCAGTCCATCGTCCATAAGAACTCTGCTCCAGTCTCCACATTGGGAGAGTCTGACTACGAGAATGACAATCCATCCTCCACCTACGAGACCCTCAATCCAGCCACCATGTCTCCTGACCAGACGTACTCCACACTCGGACAGAAAATATGATACTTGTTTCGCCAATCTCCATTAAAGGAACACACCACCATATTCAGTTGTATGCGGACGATGTTTTATTGTATATTGACAACTGACTGTAATGTATTCCATAAATACTGTCCATTTCTGAGCATTACAGCTTTCCAGTTTTAAAATAAACTATCAGAAATCAGCTTCTTTAATATCTAAAATATCCTGATCTATTGCCTGTACCTTTTACATTTCTGTTAAAAAAAGTCTGATTTACTTACTTTATTTTTTGTATTGTTTCTGTTATCAACCTGTGTTAACTGGCGCATTCATCATTGTTTTAATGCTATACTCTAACCCTACTGCAATTTCATATATAGTACAGCTGTACTAAATATAAAACTGGTAAATTATCTTTGAGTCTTTGTGAAATGCAACAAATCTATATCAACGCAACGCAAATTACATAAATCATTCAATTTTTATCAGCTTTTTGCAGAGATGCACTTTTCTTTTACAAATAAATAACTGAGGGACTTTGTGTTGGTATTCTTTCTTGTGCTACTGATTGTCAAACTATGTAAGATTTGTTTTATAGAGCAATAATTTATTAGCTGACAACCATTTGTATAATGTCAGTCAGATTGCAGAGCTGCTCAAAATTGTGATGATTAAATTTTCATACACTCCTCCCTGAGCTAATGACCCCAGGAGCTCAGTTGTCGGGGGCTTTTATGCCCCTGGTAGGGTCTCCCATGGCGAACAGGTCAGGGGGGAGGGGCCAGACAAAGGGTAGCTCAGAAGACCCTAATGATGATTATGACAGATGGTTTTTCGTGTCCCTTGCCCAGACGCGGTCACCGGGCCCCCCCCTGGAGCCAGGCCTGGGTGTGGGGCTCGGGGGCGAGCGCCTGGTGGCCAGGCCTTCACCCATGGGACCCCGCTCCCACAGGCTCACCACCAGTGGGAGGGGCCAAAGGGGTCGGGTGCAATGTGAGCTGGGCGGCAGCCGAAGGCGGACCGACCCTCGGCTGCAGAAGCTAGCTCTAGGGACGTGGAACGTCACGTCTCTGGTGGAGAAGGGGCCTGAGGTGGTGCGCGAGGTTGAGAAGTTCCGGCTAGATATAGTCGGCCTCACCTCGACGCACAGCAAGGGCTCTGGAACCAGTCTCCTCGAGAGGGGTTGGACTTTCGTCCACTCTGGAGTTGCTACTGGTGAGAGGCGCAGGGCAGGGGTGGCAATACTTATTGCCCCCCGGCTTAGTGCCTGTATGTTGGAGTTTACCCCGGTAGACGAGAGGGTAGCCTCCCTCCGCCTTCGGGTGGGGGGACGGATACTAACTGTTGTTTGTGCCTATGGTCCAAACAGCAGCTCAGAGTATCCGCCCTTTTTGGACTCCTTGGAGGGGGTACTGGAAAACACTCCCCCTGAGGATTCCCTTGTTCTGCTGGAAGACTTCAACGCCCATGTTGGTAGCGACAGTGAGACCTGGAAGGGTGTGATTAGGAGGAACAGCCCCCCCCCCGATCTGAACCCGAGCAGTGTTCTGTTATTGGACTTCTGTGCTCGTCACAGATTGTCCATAACGAACACCATGTTCAAGCATAAGGGGACCCATATATGCACTTGGCACCGGGACACCCTAGGCTGCAGTTCGATGATTGACTTTGTAGTCGTGTCGTCGGACTTGCGGCCGCATGTCTTGGACACTCGGGTGAAGAGAGGGGCGGAGCTGTCAACTGATCACCACCTGGTGGTGAGTTGGCTACGATGGTGGGGGAGGATGCCGGTCAGACCTGGCAGACCCAAACGTATTGTGAGGGTCTGCTGGGAACGTCCGGCAGAGTCTCCTGTCAGAGAGACTTTCAACTCACACCTCCGGGAGAGCTTTGACCATGTACCGGGGGATGCTGGGGACATTGAGTTCGAGTGGGCCATGTTCCGTGCCTCCATTGTTAAGGCGGCTGACCAGAGCTGTGGCCGTGAGGTGGTCGGTGCCTGACGTGGCGGCAATCCCCGAACCCGTTGGTGGACACCGATGGTGAGGGATGCCATCAAGCTGAAGAAGGAGTCCTATAGGGCCTTTTTGGCCTATGGGACAGCAGACAGGTATCGGTAGACCAAGCGGAGCTAAGGCGGTTGCTGAGGCAAAAACCCAGACATGGGAGGAGTTCGGCAAGGCCATGGAAAAAGACTTCCGGACGGCTTAGAAGAGATTCTGGACCACCATCCGGCGTCTCAGGAGGGGGAAGCAGTGCACCGTCAACACTGTGTACGGTGGGGACGGTGCGCTGCTGACCTCGACTCGGGACGTTGTGGATCGGTGGAAGGAATATTTCAAAGACCTCCTCAATCCCACTGACACGCCTTCCGGTAAGGAAGCAGGGCCTGGGGACTTGGGTGTGGGCTCTCCTATCTCTGGGGTGGAGGTCGCCGAGGTGGTTAAAAAGCTCCTCGGTGGGAGGGCCCGAGGGTGGATGACATCCGCCCCGAGTTCCTCAAGGCCCTGAATGTTGTGGGGCTGTCATGGTTGACACGACTCTGGGGCAGTGCCTCTGGATTGGCTGACTGGGGTGGTGGTCCCTCTTTTTAAGAAGGGGGACTGGAGGATGTGTTCAAACTACAGGGGAATCACACTCCTCTGCCTCCCTGGGTAAGGTCTATTCGGGGTTGCTGGAGAGGAGGGTCCGTCGGATAGTCAAACCTCGGATTCAGGAGGAGCAGTGTGGTTTTCGTCCGGGCCGTGGAACAGTGGACCAGCTCTACACCCTCTGCAGGATCCTTGAGGGTGCATGGGAGTTTGCCCAACCACTCCACATGTGTTTCGTGGACTTGGAGAAGGCATTCGAACGTGTCCCTTGGGGAGTCCTGTGGGGGGTTCTCCGGGAATACGGGGTGCCGGACCCCCTGATAAGGGCCGTCTGTTCCCTGTATGACCGGTGTCAGAGCTTGGTCCGCATTGCCGGTAATAAGTCGGACTTGTTTCCGGTGAGGGTTGGACTCCGCCAGGGCTGCCCTTTGTCACCGATCCTATTCATAATTTTTATGGACAAAACTTTTCTTCCCACCTGTTTCACTGATGAAAAAGAAAATTAAACCAGTTTTCTTTTCTCATTTGCCTTTCAGGGCTTCTGTACATTTAATTTCTAGACAGAGCACAAAGTCACCATTTTAAGTTTACTGTTAAGAGGAAGTAAGAGAGTGTTATATTCATGTAGCACTCAGCCCTGAGAATGAGGGTGTGAGAAAGCAGGAAGCCATGTTAAAATAAAGACTTGCCACTTCATCTAGCAATGCGGAACTTAAAGTGAGGAAGTTCACAAGTGTGTCCGTGTATCAGACGGAAGATACTGAAGTCATAGCAGCAGTTTAAGGATTTTTCTTCATCAGAAACAACTTCAGAATGAATATCCAGCCTGTTCTGCTCTTCTGCTTCTTATCAGGTGAGGACCGATTACCCGACTGTGTTGTTGCTGAGTAAAATGTGTTGCAGTGTGTAAAGGTGTTACTGGTGTTACACTGTGTTGGAGCATATACTGATTACATGACTTGACCACAACGTCACAGTTGAAACGCAATATGGGGACAGTCGGTTTATTTTACCAGTGTATAGAACCATTTCCTTACATTTACACCTTCTCTTTGCATGAACGATAATACTTCCTGATTACCCGTGTGATAGCTTGTTGCTAAATGAATGAGGAAAAGAAATCAAAGTTCATCAGAATGAAGTAAAAAGTCCAACAAACCTGAAATGTAATGTCTGCATATGAGGATGCAGAGTCACAGAAGGTTAAAGACAGTTGAAACAGGTGTAGTCTGAAGCTACAGCTGGTCATTTTTAACCTTTTAACACAAACATCATTGTTTAACTTGCAATGCATCTGTAACGATTGTGGATGCGTAGGACCAAAATGCAGCACAAAACTAGCAAGGTGACTAGCAAGCAGGGTCGAAACTAGAGAATCAATCCGTGAAATAGTGCTGGAAGGTCTGACATGAAGCAAATGCAAATGACCATCAGCCAAGGAGTGTATGAACAACAGGAGTAAATGTACAGGCTTGATTACAAACGAGGTGCAGCTGAGAGTCCAGGTGATCTGAGTTAACTGATGAGGTGGGTGTGGCTGATCAGCAGGGGGGAGCAGAGGTGTGGTGAATGGAAATTTACCAGCAGCAGGAGGGTAACAGAGCAGACTGTGACAGCATCGACAAAATTGAGCTACGTCAGAGATCTAAAGCTGTTTTCAGTTCCTCATTGATTCCCTCCTGTGGTTTATCATTTAAGATCATTTTATTATCAGAAAGAACCTAATCATGTGGTGGATTAATAAAACAAATATATTCTGGACAATTTTTAACCTTGACTATTTCATTTGGCCAAAACTCTTGTACAACTAGTTGAGTACAAGCAATAGTTTAATTAGTTAAAGACACCACACACACTGATGAGTCTAAGACAGAGACACTAACTCCTCCCTTCACACATTTTAGACTGGTTTCACACATACAGTGGGCGTATGTGTCACAAGTCAAAAATATCAGATGTCTTTCTTAGCTTCTTGTTTTTGTAAGATCTTATTGTTGGATTTTCCCTTTTCTTTTCATCGTTGAGTCTCTCAAATTAATAGTAAACCCAAACTGACAATTAACATTCTGTGACTAATATTAGTGAACAAGGTTTTTCTGTGATGAGCATCAATAAAACAAAAGCATGTGAATTACAATTTAAATCTGACAACTGCTCAGGATCTTTTTCTTTTTGTTTTGTGGACACTAGGAAGAGTGGCTGTTGTCTAGCGCAATGGCTAATGCGGATCGTAATTAACTAAACTAAACTAAACTCCTAATATTGATGCAGTTGTCAAGGATGAGCAGTACCAGGATATTGGAGCAAGTTAAACTGTGAGGAGCCTATTTTATTTAAAATACTGCTTCAGAGGTTTTTCCATCCTGACCAGATTACAGTCCTCTGAAAAAACAATGAATACATATTGTCGTCATATTTAAACCTTTATACATTTAACATTGTCCATCAGCAGCTTCTGTGCAAAATAATCTGTAGAAGACTGAGACCTAATGTTGAAATGATTAATTTTTTGTAAGACATCTCAGACTGTTCATCTGTTCTGTAAATAGATAGTTTATTATAGTAAAGTTATAACACACACACACATATATATATATATATATATATATATATATATATATATATATATATATATATATATATATATATATATATATATATGTGTGTTAGGTACCTCAGGTACCTAAAGAAAAGGAAAAGAAACAAGGAAACCACACGGCACGTAACAAATACATTTAAAAAGGAGCATCATATAATTAGCTTCCAAATCATAACAAGTTAATGATGTATTACAAACTGAATGGACGGGCAGTAAACTTTTAAGATAGCTGACAGTCAGACTGTGCCAGAGAGTGTTGGCTGCATCAGAGGAGAGCATGTTGCAGAGCGGAGCGGGAACTTTTTATAAAATCAGCCGACTGATAAAAACATGTTGATCCCAATAATATGAAAAATGATGAATATCTAAGCTGATTATCAGTCGACCCCCACTGTACAGTGTAACACCTGCAGACTGCCAGCTAATGTCAATCAAACACTGATACAACCCCAAGCAGACTGAGACACAAACATTTCTGCTATTTTCCCTTTTTCTTCATTCTAATACAAAACTACTAATAATATATTTAAAAATATGCTGATATTATTTTCGAATGCAAAGAGGGAAAATAAATGTGATTTCAATTTGACTTTTTATTAAAACACATAAAACACACCAACGTGTTGTAAAAGCAGTAGGTAGTGGGAGTAAATTATGTTGCTGAAATAGAAGGAAAGAGTGATTATACAGGCAAGTTTATTTCAGTAACAGACAATTCAAAGTGTTTTACAGAAAACATAAAAAGCATCAAGAAAAGATTTAAAAGAAACACAAAACTTTATAAAAAGACATCTGGAGAAATAAAAGTCAAATGAATGAGGACAAAGATGTAATTTAGAATATTTAAATTGAATCAAAACAGAAAAATGTGAGAGTTTATGCTGCATCCATCGAGTCCTTCCTGACAGAATAAATCAAGTCAAATCACAGACTGGTTGAACTGGGCAGCTCCCAGTGTGACTCTGTGGATCAGTGTGGAAATGTTCATTATTGATTGTTGATTTGTTTTTTTTCCAACAGTGCTGCAGGATGGAAACATTGGTCTCATCAATGCAGAAATCCCCATTTATACAGGAACTGAAGGAGAAAGTGTCACAGCTACATGTTCCTTTACTACAACTGCATGGTGGAAATACTTCTGTACGGTCGAATGTAAACAATACATTCTTGAAACGTATGATGACAGAGCTCAAAGTGGCAGATACAGCATGAGATATGAAACCACACGTAGAGGTCGTCTGTATGTGACCATCACACAGCTGAGAAAATCTGACTCTGGACGTTACAGGTGTGGTTTGTCCAGGTACTGGGGGGGTCCACACAAGCAGTTTGAGCTCATCGTCAGAGATGGTGAGTTTCTACTGAAAGTCATGAAAGTGTTTCTTCATGTGTCTGGAGGTCAGAGGAAACATTTTTCTGACTACAGCTGATATTTTAATAACCTGATATTTGGTCTAATAATCACTGTGAAGATTGATACAGTCAGTGTTCATTTACTGTCTCAGTGTTTTTAGGAATGAAAATAATAAATAGATTATTTTAATTAAATGTTACCATTGTTTTTATAAGCAGCCGGTCAGCTAAAGGAGCATTTTATTTCTCTCATCAGGATTTATTTTGTATTGTACTTTTTTATTGTTCACAGCTCCGCCCCCTTCAAAACCAACGTCAACTGTCAGACCTTCAACAACACCGCCAACAACACCACCACCACCACCACCACCACCACCAACACCAACACCACCAACAACAACAACAACAATTAAAGGTGATTTTTTTCAGCAGTACACATTTGGCCAGATGCAAGAAACACTCGTACCACAGATTTCTTCTTAAATCATGCGTATGAGTGATTTATGAGGATTTGCCGCATTCACCAATTTTCTTGTATTTAGGATTTTGTTTTAGGGACAAACAAAACTCATGATTGGTGCAGAGTAGACCTGTCGTACCTGTTACGTACAACCAAAGCAGTAAAACATGAATTGATGCTAATTAACTGTTTAATCGCAGTGTGCAAACGATATCATGTCTTTTGGAGGGACTAACATTTTTTCGGGGGGGCACTGACATTGTATAGCTTGGCTAATCACATAGAAAGGGGGATTCTTGTAGGACAGAGGTCATTAATAGGTGAATCTGATATTACGGTTAAAGTGACAATTTCTAATCAATTTACAGTAGGTTTTTTCTTGCTTCATTCATACGTGGTACGCAGTAAAAAAAAACAAAACATACTTAGATACTGCTGACATAGTCAATCTTCTCGACACTAATCAACCAATCAAATCCGTGCATTTAGACACACATAGAGACTCGACTGTCAGTGAGATACACAGAGATAGATGAATGGATGGATAGCAGCATTTCACACAGTGATGATGACAACATATAGTATAAGAATATAAAGAACAAACTCTACATAATAAAATAGCAAAATAGAAATAGCAATAAAATAAATGTAATGTACAAAAGTACGTACAACTAATTGGCAGTGTTGATTTTATTGCAAGGTAAAAAATGTGCGAAGTGTAGAAAATAAAGTGTGTAGTGACTGTAAGTTATGACCAGAGTTGTTTAGCTGTTATTATACAGTGTGATGACATCATGTGGCAGGAAAGCAGAGCTGTAGCAGCCTGTGTGAGAAGCTCCTCTGCTGTCCGTCCACTGTGTGATGGAGAGGATGCTGGTCATTGTCCATGATAGATAAGAGTTTGTTCAACGTCCTCCTCTCCACCACGGTCTCAAAAGACTCCTGTCTGAGACCCAGTACAGAGCCAGCCTTCTTGATGATCTTATCAAGTCTGTTTTGTTATAATTTCTAATATTCTACTGTATTTAAGTCTACAATCTGCCCACTAGACACAGATGGTGATGTAATGATGCTACTTCAATCATTAACTAGTTTAACAAATATATGCTTATGTTTAACATGTTTATAAAATACTTTTACAGTGATATTGATTCGTGAGCAGAAATACTTACAGATTTAATCCCGATTTCTCACATTAATCATCCGCCACACCTGTCAAAAACAAACAAGGGTTAGGAGAGCGTGTTTCTCTGATGTAATCAGTGTGACAATTTCTAATCGATTTACAGTACGTTTTTCTTGTTATATTGAAATGTGGTTCGCAGAAAGAAAACATATTTAGACGATGAAGGATGAACCTGTATCAGCCTGTCTGATGGAGAGCCAGATTCAAAATAAATAAATAAAGATCATAAACACATTAATTGCTCACCCCTACTAACCACTTACCTCTGACCAGATATTGTCAAAGTGTGGTGCGGACTGTAAAAAATACAAACGTGTTGTTGCATCTGGCCCATCGTATGCAAAAAGAAAAACTAAATCCTCCAATGCTGATAAGCCTTGTGAGTTTCCAGCATGTTTAAGCTGATGTGACGGTTAATGTGTAAATCTGTCTCTTGTGCCCAAAACATACCACACTGAGCAGTAGCTCCCCTACTGCAGCAGTTTGAACTAGTTTCAACACTGTGTTTCTCATCCAGGTATGATCTTGTATCCGGCTGTTCCTTTGACTATGGCTGTAGTTATTTCTGTGGCTGTGGTTGTTGTCCTGTTGGCTGTTTTTCTGCTCCTGTACAAATGGAAGAAAAGAAGCTCTAATGGTGAGTTACCTTCCTATTCTACCTCTTTCAATAATTACAAATGAAGAGCAATGAAAACACCTTTGTTGTTCTTTGTCTTCCACAGATGTGAACAGCAGGAGCCATTTAACCGACATAAACATGGAGGTGACTTTATTACTTTGCATCATGGTATCTGTGCTCAAGATGTTTAAATAATATAAATGGCACTGTTGTTTTTTTTTCAGTCCATCGTCCATAAGAACTCTGCTCCAGTCTCCACATTGGGAGAGTCTGACTACAAGAATGACAATCCATCCTCCACCTACGAGACCCTCAATCCAGCCACCATGTCTCCTGATCAGACGTACGCCACAATCGGAGAGAAAATATGATACTTGTTTTGGATTTGGATAAATCATACCACAAATAATATAGTTGTGGTTTATTTCATTATATCTTCCTGCTTTAATATCTAAAATATCATCCAGAAATCAGCAATGTGTTATACCCTTGTCCCTAATAGATGTGGTTTATTTTGAGGACATCTTCCTTCTTTAATATCTAAAATATCCTGATCTATTGCCTGTACCTTTTTATATTTCCATTGTTTTTTCTGATGTACTTACTTTATTTTTGTATTGTTTTATTGTTGTTTATTGATCCGTGTTAACTGGCACATTCATCACTGTTTTAATGCTATGCTCTATACCTACTGCAAATGTATATATAATACTGCTGCACTAAATATAAAACTGGGAAATTACCTTTGAGTCTTTGTGAGTGGATTTGAAATATAGCACAATCTCACAGAAACTACTGTGAAGCAAATAAAACAGAAGAAAAGCAACAAATCTATATCAATACATTAATTATTTAATAAATTGTTTTTTTTTTGCAGAGATGCACTTTTCTTTCACAAATAAATAACTGAGGGAGTTTGTGTTGGTATTCTTTCTTGTGTTACTGTAACAGGTTTGGATCAGGTGTGGATAATGATGAGTCAGGGCTTGTTTTCCTGCATTTATTTGCTCCTGCAGAAGACATAAAAACACTTCTGCACTTTCTGCTCCCTCATCAATGCAACACAGCACTGTGTGATTTAGTTGATTTTCTTTCTTTCTTACATTTTACTAAATAAAAGCTATTAAAACAGACAGAAAACACTTTATTTTTAACTAATAAATGTCAAACCATAATAACCAATATGGGAACAGTGACACCTAGTGGACAAACCAAAACACTGCATATGTGGGGTAAACACAGCGAAAATAATTACATTTAACAAAAGAAACACACCTGCAGAAGACATAAAAACACATGTACCAGTCTTCTGGACTCTTTCTGTACTTTCTGCTCCTGAATAAGTAAAATAACAATGAGAAAATGTGCTAAAATGCTCTGCAGCGCTGTCTGGTTTACATTACGCAGCAGCCTGCCGTAGTACAAAAGGCGCGAAAATAAAAACATCCATAAAACGTATATTAATGGTTAAAACAACATAAAACAGCTACGTAATGTTAGCGGTATTTACATTATATAATATGAGCCAAACATGTCAACATAAATAGATCATTTTACAAAGAAAACGGTTAAAAATCACAGCAGCGTTTCCTAACACAACTTTCCCTCATCAATGCAACACAGCACTGTGAGGAGCTGACGATGACCTACGGAAACCCAGGAGGGACAGAAAGAGGAGACAGCCAAAAAGGGAGCACAAAGAAAAATAACAATAATATAAAACAACTAATTGAGATAAAATACACAAATATTCAACAAAATAAATAAATGATCAATCAAATCCCCAAATACAGAAATGATTAAAGTGCATTTTCCAACTCTGTTACACTACAGATTGTCAAACTATGTAAGATTTGTTTTATAGAGCAATAATTTATTAGCTGACAACCATTTCTATAATGTCACAGTCAGATTGCAGAGCTGCTTAAAATTGTGATGATTAAATCTTCATACAGGGAAAAGTGGCTGGTGGTTGGAGTTCATTGAGAAATTAAAACACACTTAGAAGAAAACATAAATGCTTCCAATCCTATTCAGAACATGCAGTAGTGGTGCTGTTGGAGATGAGAAGGCCAGATCAGGGCCAGATGATTCTTCACCAACACTTAAATAAAACGTAACTCAAATAACTTTTAAAAAGGTCTCAAAGTTGTTCAAAAAGAAATCACTGGAGAGAGTCGGAGTTTGATGCCAAAAGACTTGATTCACAAACAGGAACAAAGCCCCAGTCAGACCCTGGGATCAGACTGAAGAAGCTTTCTCTCACTCTTCCTTTTATGCTACAAGTTCTTTTTTCTTTCTTGACCATACAATGATTATATCCCTTCATATCCCACAACTAGACAAGAGGTCTGTGAGGGAGTCAAACACTAGGTAGACAAGCCTTATGCTGATATCCAATCAGTGAGATCATACTGGCTGGCTCATGCAACATAGCTCTTCCATGAAACTCTACAGGCCCTTCACTATAAAGCATAACCCTACTAGAGAGTAGAGGAGAAGCACAGATAGATAGATAGATAGATAGATAGATAGATAGATAGATAGATAGATAGAGTGTTATGTATAGTATATATATAGAGAGAGCTCAGCCCTGAAAATGAGGGTGTGAGAAAGCAGGAAGCCATGTTTAAATAAAGACTTACTATGTCATGGAGCAATAAGGAACTGAAACTGAGGAACTTCACAAATTTGTCTGTGTATCAGAAGGAAGATACCGAAGTCATAGGAGCAGTTTTCAGCAGTTTATGGATTTTTCTTCATCAGAAACAACTTCAGAATGAATATCCAGCCTGTTCTGCTCTTCTGCTTCTTATCAGGTGAGGACCGATTACTCGACTGTGTTGTTGCTGAGTAAAATGTGTTGCAGTGTGTAAAGCTGTTACTGGTGATACACTGTGTTGGAGCATATACTGATTACATGACTTGACCACAACGTCACAGTTGAAACGCAACTTAACCTCCTAAGATGTGAGCTTTTGTTTGTTATGCATTTTTAATTTCTCCTAGATATTTTGGGGTCAAGTTGTAAGTTCAAAAACTAAACATTATCATTGAACAGGAAGTAATTTTGCATGAACAATAATACTTCCTGATTACCCGTGTGCTAGCTTGTTGCTAAAATTAGTCACATTTGTATTGCATAATCAAACTATAAATGTTATTAAGCATAAAACAAACAAGTTTCAACCATAAAATGTGATAAGTTTTGTACCTGGTCCACTTTTATCTGGGGGTTGGCTGTTGATTGACGAGGCCAAGATCCCTGCCATCGCGTTTTTACACCATCAAGGACTTTTGCTGCCACCAGGTGGCCCAAAACAACGTGTATGAATGATTAAAAGAAGTCAAAGTTCATCAGAATAAAGTAAAAAGTCCAGCAAACCTGAAATGTAATGTGTGCATATGAGGATGCAGAGTCACAGGAGGTTAAGGACAGTTGAAACAGGTGTAGTCTGAAGCTACAGCTGGTCATTTTTAACCTTTTAACACAAACATCATTGTTTAACTTGCAATGCATCGACAAAATCGAGCTACGTCAGAGATCTAAAGCTGTTTTCAGTTCCTCATTGATTCCCTCCTGTGGTTTATCATTTAAGATCATTTTATTATCAGAAAGAACCTAATCATGTGGTGGATTAATAAAACATATATATGCCAGACTATTTCTAACCTTGACTATTTCATTTGGCCAAAACTCTTGTACAACTAGTTGAGTACAAGCAATAGTTTAATTTGTTAAAGACACCACACACACTGATGAGTCTAAAACAGAGACACTAACTCCTCCCTTCACACATTTTAGACTGGTTTCACACATACAGTGGGCGTATGTGTCACAAATCAGAAATATCAGATCTCTTTCTTAGTTTCCTCTTTTTCTAAGATCAATTTTTGTGTTGTTTTTTCCCTTTTCTTTTCCTTTCCTGAGTTTAACAACTTACTGCTAGGATTTACTTTGGAAAGTCTTTCTGAGCTCTTCTCCCAACATCTTTGCAGGTAGGAGCTGCAGACACATACCTGCACTACAAAATACAGCAGCTCAGGCAGAAAAGAGGAACCTTTCTGTTCTGGGTCTTACCTCATACTTTTGAACCCAGCTTCGAGCAACAGACTGTTTCATTTCCCTGTGCACTTTTAGGGAAGCAAGCCCTTTTCTCTCCCTGTAGACACATTTTCCATGCATTGGTGCAACAACCACCAATGCTAAATACAAATAAACCACTTCTCCTGTTTCCTGGGAAGGTGACCGTACCCTTCTTGATAAAAGACCCTGACCTATATAGGACTCTCCTACAGTTTCCTAGGATCAGTCCTGGATAATGGACTGGTCAACTCCTCAGCAGGTTAACATTCTTGGATGAGATGGCAGGGGTCAAGATCCCTGCCATCTCGTATTTACACTGATTTTTGCATCATAAAAGTACTTCTGCTAACACTAGGTTGCAGAAATAAAAAGTATATGAATGAGGAAAAGAAGTCAAAGTTAAGCAGAATGAAGTAAAAGGTCCAGCAAACCCAAAATGTAATGTCTGCATATGAGGATTCAGAGTCACAGGAGGTTAAAGACAGTTGAAACAGGTGTAGTCTGAAGCTACAGCTGGTCATTTTTAACCCAAACATCATTGTTTAACTTGCAATGCATCTGTAATAGTTGTGGATGGGTAGGACCCAAATGCAGCACAAAACCAGGGAGCAGTTTCAATTGATCTTTAATATATAGTCTGCATGGTAACTGTACAGTTGTATGGCAGAATGCGTAGGGGGGACAAACAGGGCTCAGGATCACCGAAGACAGAGTTGGCAGCAGGTAAGGCCAGTCGCACTCACAGGCATGAGGTTGAGCAGGCGGAAGTCTCTGGGCTTTCCTGACAGGATTGAAATCGGAGGACGGCACACAGCCACTGGCAGACAGGCAGTGTTGGTAAAGTTCACGTTCTACATGAACTACTTCAGTTCATAGTTCACACATTTTAAAATGAACTAGTTCAGTTCATAGTTCATAATTCCAAATTATGAACTAAATTCACAGCTCCAAAAAATGAGGATTATATATGTGTATATATGTGTGTGTGTGTGTGTGTGTGTGTGTGTGTGTGTGTGTGTGTGTGTGTGTGTGTGTGTGTGTGGAGTGTATATTATATATATTTACAAATATTATGGAAGACAACACGGTAAGCAGGCTATTAATTAATGACATCAATAACCATTTACCCGATTTTTGTTATCTGTGACTGTGATTGTGGGAAAGTATGACTATTGTGGAATCCATGAGCGCATTTAAACATGAATCATTAACACAAAACTGGACGCTAAACAGAACGTGACATGGAATGAGAATATCATTTTTGCCATTGTGTGTACGTTGTCATTTGTAGTAAATTAAACATGAGCATTTAGTCCTTTTTGACATTTACTCGTGAATAAGAGATCTGTGGGTAATATATGTCCGTTTGGTAGTAGTTTATAGCGTCCTCTCCACATGCGCGTTCCCGCGACGAGGGGGTGCTTTTCACGGCAGGGGTGCTTAATATGGCACAACAGGCAGTGCGACACTGGCTGCCGTTGCCTTTGGTTGCCAGATCCACTCAAGTTGAGCTCTACTCAACTGTGGCGCTCTCACACTTGTTAGAATCTGGCACAGACAAAGAAGCACACGCAACAGTTGGGCAACACTTTAGTGCGGTGTGTTTTTTGCCTGAACCTTATTGAACGAAATTAAAAAAGAGTGGACGTGACGTTCACAGACACCAGAAAGAACGCGTTCATAGTATCGTTCATCAGGCAGAAATACCGTTCGTTCGTTCAAGTTCACCAAAATTATGAACGAGTTCATGAACTTTCGTTCAATGAACGCGTTCATGCACAACACTGCAGACAGGAACAAGCGATACTCGAGGTCAAGGACAGAAAGCTGGTGCGTTCACCGGGATAGACAAGAGGAGAGGAGGTCACTAGCAAGCAGGGTCGAAACTAGAGAATCAATCCGTGAAATAGTGCTGGAAGGTCTGACATGAAGCAAATGCAAATGACGATCTGCCAAGGAGTGAATGAACAACAGGAGTAAATGTACAGGTTTGATTACAAACGAGGTGCAGCTGAGAGTCCAGGTGAACAGAGTTAACTGATGAGGTGGGTGTGGCTGATCAGCAGGAGTGGAGCAAAGGTGTGGTGAATGGAAATTTACCAGCAGCAGGAGGGTAACGCCAGGTTCACACCGGATGAGGAAGCGAAGCACAGAGGAGCGGAGCCAGTTTCCTTTTCGGCCATGTTAACCAATGGTGTCGTTCACATAGGAAGCGCGGCGCTCTGCCCCGCTGCTGGCTCATGCCGTGCAGCGATTGTTTCGGCGTCTGATCTATTTTCTCCACGTGCCGCGGCCGAATCTGTCAATCCGGGCAGGAAGTCAAACAAAGCAACAACGAGAGTATCTGGTTTTCTAAATAAAGCATTTCAAAATAAAACTATTTTTCAATAATTAAACACCCCATTTGACGAATGCAATGTGTGTGTGCGTGTGAGTCTAATCAGAGCACGAGATGAATACACAGGCACGTACGTACGTGTACACACACACACACACACACAAAAGAAAGAGAGGGACACAGAGTGGGCTGGTCATACACATGCAAACAAAGACAGTGAGAAAAAACAGCTTCAAATGTGACAACAGAGGAGCCGAGCTGCTTACCGACCGGCGCGGAGAAATATGCTTCTGGTGTGAACTGAAGGTCTGTGGCACACGCGAGAATTTCCACGCGCTAAGCTGATAATCAGTTGACCCCCACTGTACAGTATAACACCTGCAGACTGCCAGCTAATGTCAATCAAACACTGATACAACCCCAAGCAGACTGAGACACAAACATTTCTGATATTTTCCTTTTTTCTTCATTCTAATACAAAACTACTAATAATATATTTAAAAATATGCTGATGTTATTTTCGAATGCAAAGAGGGAAAATAAATGTGATTTCAATTTGACTTTTTATTAAAACACATAAAACACACTAACGTGTTAAAAGCAGTAGTTAGTGGGAGTAAATTATGTTGCTGAAATAGAAGGAAAGAGTGATTATACAGGCAAGTTAATTTCAGCAACAGACCATTCAAAGTGTTTTACAGAAAACATAAAAAGCATCAAAAGATTTAAAAGAAACACAAAAATTCATAAAAAGACATCTGGAGAAATAAAAGACAAATGAATGAGGACAAAGATGTAATTTAAAACTTTTAAATTGAATCAAATCATCAGAAAAATGTGAGAGTTTATGCTGCATCCATCGAGTCCTTCCTGACAGAATAAATCAAGTCAAATCACAGACTGGTTGAACTGGGCAGCTCCCAGTGTGACTCTGTGGATCAGTGTGGAAATGTTCATTATTGATTGTTGATTTGTTTTCCAACAGTGCTGCAGGATGGAAACATTCGTCTCATCAATGCAGAAATCCCCATTTATAGAAGAACTGAAGGAGAAAGTATCACAGCTCCATGTTTCTTTAACACGACTGGAAGGTGGAGGTACTTCTGTAAGGACGAATGTAAACAATACATTCTTTCAGTGTATAGTGGCAGTCATCAAAGAGACAGATACAGCATGAGATATTATGAGACAAGTGAAGGAAGTCGTCTGGATGTGACCATCACACAGCTGAGAAAATCTGACTCTGGACGTTACAGGTGTGGTTTGGACAGTTACGGTTCGGGTCCATACCAGGAGTTTAAGATCATCGTCACAGATGGTGAGTTTCTACTGAAAGTCATGAAAATGTTTCTTCATGAGTCTGGAGGTCAGAGGAAACATTTTTATGACTGCAGCTGATATTTTAATAACCTGATATTTGGTCTAATAATCACTGTGAAGATTGATACAGTCAGTGTTCATTTACTGTCTCAGTGTTTTTAGGAATGAAAATAATAAATAATTTAATGTTATCATTGTTTTTATAAGCAGCCGGTCAGCTAAAGGAGCATTTTATTTCTCTCATCAGGATTTATTTTGTATCAGTGTGTTTCTTTTTTATTGTTCACAGCTCCGCCCCCTTCAAAACCAAAGTTTACTCCTAGACCTGCCCCACCAACACCAACACAGAGTTTCAGAGGAAGCACCACACCTTCATCTTCCACTAAAATCACCAACCAGGAGCAAACTGAGACAACAGCTGGAGGTTCAGGTACATTTACTAGGGGTTAGCATCTCTCCAATAAGACAACCTGATATATCTCGATATGTGGAGTACGACACGAATCAGGAACGATACGTATTAAAGTGGAACGATTCGGTTCAATACTATTCGATGGGATTTCTATACGATACAATAAGATTGGATATGATGTAATCTGATAGTTCGAAATTAAACATTAATTTTACATTATAAATTAACATAAGTCAATCCTATAAATGTGCCATTGCTTACCTTCAAATATAAATATTTTATAAAAGACCAGAGAACTAGTCTTTGTTCAGTTCAGAACCATGTCATTGTGTTTATGACTGTAATACATTGCATGTTGAGAACTTTGCAAAGCCCCTCTGTCAATGAAAACAAACTTAATATTCAATTTTATTATTGGCACAAACTAGAACCAAAGAAACTAGTAAAGGAGGTAAAGAAATAAAACAGAGTTCTGTGTAGACTCAGATCAGAGAATAACAGTTTAAACAGACATCCCTTTCAATTGTTTAATTCATAAGTGCTGAGCCAACACAAGAGAGTAAAACCTGGATCCAGCCTGACATTTCCAGTAAAACTTCAAAACCTGCAAATATTATTTTACTTTTGGAAACAGACAGATGACTATTTATTTTAATGCAGTTTGCTCCTCTCTCACTGCGGACTGACGCGCTGTAGATTGGAGTAGGATGACACCCAGAGGTGATTTTTTTAGAGAGGTTTGTCTCTTTATTATACAAAGATGCTGAACTTTGTTCTCTATTATAATGTAAAACACAACAAAGTTAGCAGAGTGTTCAGACTTCAGAGCTGTGCTCATACTGTGTCACTGCTGCAGCGTTGCACTTTTACACATCTGCTGTGGCTCAGTTTGGTCTGTAAATACTGAAACATCTCAGCAACTAGTGTCTGAAATACTTCAACACACTGAATCAGCACACACCTCTGAACTCTTCTGGCCTTCTTTTTATTTCTCCGTATGACATACTGCAGCTAACGTGGTAAACCCATGCTCTCATTCCACTTCACTCAGAAAGTTAGCATGGCCACCAAGACTAAATCTTCACCTGAGATAGGGAACCAATCACAGAACGGGGGAGGCGGGCTCAAGGCGATGACGCCCGTAGAGAGACTCTGTTTTCATCCAGCATGGCGGCCACGGAGCTGCAGCAACTGTTCCAAGCAGCAGTAGATTGTGTGCTAAATAAACTGGAAGGCAAGAAAATAGAACAAAAACTTGCACTGAATGATTTTTCCTTCATAAACAGGAAGTGTTCACGCTGCTCTCTACAGGCTCTGAATACGTCATCGTCTATCGCTGATATGATTGGCTGTAAGTTTGTCCAATAGCGTACAGAAGCATTGGATCAACATTCGTTGATCCCGCCTTCAAAACTGATTTTCCGATTCAAAACGGTTATTTTTTACACCCCTAATATTTACCTTTGGAACTTTACTTTTAAGGATAAGCTCAGTAGATGAGTTACATGTGATTTTTTCCAGCAGTGCTAGAGATGGGAACTGATAAGATTTTATTGATACCAATACCATTATTGATTCTTCTTATTGGTCTGTGTGTGTCAAACATAACTATCACTGTTACTTTGGGACGTCTAACATTACATCTAATTGTATTGGAGGTTTTTGGTTATTTTTGGGAGGCCACTCTCCCAAATCGATGTTTTCCTCTGGTGGACAAACTATATACCGGGGTTCCTGTTTCTAAAATACATGGGACATATCTATGGTATTTCTGAACTGTAATTTCAGTAATCAGTTTTACAACTTGATTTTTATCATGCTTTTGATATCTTACTTGTTTAGAAAGTTTAAGTTTCATTTTTCATGGTTCAGGGTTCAATAAACATGTTTCTGATACTGACTTTATAAACTGCAGTAGCTCCCCTACTACAGCAGTTTGAACTAGTTTCAACACTGTGTTTCTCATCCAGGTATGATCTTGTATCTGGTTGTTCCTGTGACTGTGGCTGTTTCTGTGACTGTGGTTGTCCTGTTGGCTGTTTTTCTACCGCTCATGTACAAATGGAAGAAAAGAAGCTCTAATGGTGAGTTACCTTCCTATTCTAACTCTTTCAATAATTACAAATGAAGAGCAATGAAAACACCTTTGTTGTTCTTTGTCTTCCACAGATGTGAACAGCAGGGGCCATTTAACCGACATGAACATGGAGGTGACTTTATTACTTTGCATCATGGTATCTCTGCTCAAGATGCTTAAATAACAGAAGAGAGTCTGGGCTGTTAAAATGGCTGTGTATCTCATGTATGTAATCATTCCTCGTCACTTTGGTAAATTGTCCTGTTGTTTTTTTCAGTCTATCTTCTATGAGAACTCTGCTCCAGTCTCCACATTGGGAGAGTCTGACTACGAGAACGACAATCCATCCTCCACCTACGAGACCCTCAATCCAGCCACCGTGGCTCCTGACCAGACGTACTCCACAATCGGACAACAAATATGATACTTGTTTTGGATTTGGATAAATCATACCACAAATAATATAGTTGTGGTTTATTTTGAGGACATCTTCCTTCTTTAATATCTAAAATATCATCCACTGTTCTCCCATGTTGTCTCTAATCTCCATTAAAGGAACACACCACCATATTCAGTTGTATGCGGACGATGTTTTATTGTATATTGACAATCCGCTGTAATGTATCCCATAAATACTGTCTGTTTCTGAGCATTACAACAAACTTCACAGTTTTAAAATAAACTGGCAGAAATCAGCTATGTGTTATACCCCTGTCCCTAATAGATGTGGTTTGTTTGAGGACATCTTCCTTCTTTAATATCTAAAATATCCTGATCTATTGCCTGTACCTTTTACATTTCTGTTAAAAAAAGTCTGATTTACTTACTTTATTTTTTGTATTGTTTCTGTTATCAATCTGTGTTAACTGGCGCATGCATTATTGCTCTAATGCTATACTATATACCTACTGCAATTTCATATATAGTACAGCTGTACTAAATATAAAACTGGTAAATTATCTTTGAGTCTTTGTGAGTTTATTTGAAATATAGCACAATCTCACAGAAACACTGAAATGCAACAAATCTATATCAACCCAACGCAAATTACATAAATCATTCAATTTTTATCAGCTTTTTGCAGAGATGCACTTTTCTTTTACAAATAAATAACTGAGGGAGTTTGTGTTGGTATTCTTTCTTGTGCTACAGATTGTCAAACTATGTAAGATTTGTTTTTTAGAGCAATAATTTATTAACTGACAACCGTTTCTATAATGTCACAGTCAGATTGCAGAGCTGCTCAAAATTGTGATGATTACATTTTCATACACTCCTCCCTGAGCTACTACCTTATTGTGGTGAAGGGGTTTGCGTGTCCCAGTGACCCCAGAAGCTCAGTTGTCGGAGGCTTTTATGCCCCTGGTAGGGTCTCCCATGGAGAACAGGTCCGGGGGGAGGGGCCAGACAAAAGGTAGCTCAGAAAACCCTAATGATGATTATGACAGATGGTTTTTCGTGTCCCTTGCCTGGACGCGGGTCACCGGGCCCCCCCCTGGAGCCAGGCCTGGGGGTGGGGCTCGGGGGCGAGCGCCTGGTGGCTGGGCCTCCACCCATGGGGCCCGGCCGGGCACAGCCCGAAGAAGGGACATGGGACCCCGCTCCCACAGACCCACCACCAGTGGGAGGGGCCAAGGGGTCGGGTGCAATGTGAGCTGGGCGGCCTCCGCCTTCGGGTGGGGGGACGGATCCTGACTGTTGTTTGTGCCTATGGTCCAAACAGCTGCTCAGAGTATCCACCCTTTTTGGACTCCTTGGAGGGGGTGCTGGAAAACACTCCCCCTGGGTATTCCCTTGTTCTGCTGGAGGACTTCAACGCCCATGTTGGTAACGACAGTGAGACCTGGAAGGGTGTGATTGGGAGAAACGGCCCCCCCAATCTGAACCCGAGCGGTGTTCTGTTATTGGACTTCTGTGCTCGTCACAGATTGTCCATAACGAACACCATGTTCAAGCATAAGGGGGTCCATATGTGCACTTGGCACCAGGACACCCTAGGCCACAGTTCAATGATTGACTTTGTAGTCGTGTCGTCGGACTTGCGGCCGCATGTCTTGGACACTCGGGTGTAGAGAGGGGCGGAGCTGTCGACTGATCACCACCTGGTGGTGAGTTGGCTACGATGGTGGGGGAGGATGCCGGTCAGACCTGGCAGACCCAAACGTATTGTGAGGGTCTGCTGGGAACGTCTGGCAGAGTCTCCTGTCAGAGAGAGTTTCAACTCCCACCTCCGTGAGAGCTTTGACCATGTACCGGGGGACGCGGGGGACATTGAGTCCGAGTGGACCATGTTACGTGCCTCCATTGTCAAGGCGGCCGACCAGGGCTGTGGCCGCAAGGTGGTCGGTGCCTGTCGTGGCGGCAATCCCCGAACCCGCTGGTGGAGACCGGCGGTGAGGGATGCCGTCAAGATGAAGGAGGAGTCCTATAGGGCCTTTTTGGCCTGTGGGACTCCAGAGGCAGCAGACAGGTATCGGCAGACCAAGCGGAGCGCAGCTAAGGCGGTCGCTGAGGCAAAAACCCAGACATGGGAGGAGTTCGGTGAGGCCATGGAAAAAGACTTCCGGACGGCTTAGAAGAGATTCTGGACCACCATCCGGCATCTCAGGAGGGGGAAGCAGTGCGCCGTCAACACTGTGTACGGTGGGTACGGCTGCTGACCTCGACTTGGGATGTTGTGGATCGGTGGAAGGAATCCTTCGAAGACCTCCTCAATCCCACCGACACGCCTTCCGGTAAGAAAGCAGGGCCTGGGGACTCGGGTGTGGGCTCTCCTATCGGGTCAAGGTGGTTAAAAAGCTCCTCGGTGGGAGGGCCCCGGGGGTGGATGAGATCCGCCCTGAGTTCCTCAAGGCCCTGGATGTTGTGGGGCTGTCATAGTTGACACGACTCTGCAGCATCGCGTGGACATCGGGGGCAGTGCCTCTGGATTGGCAGACTGGCGTGGTGGTCCATCTTTTTAAGAAGGGGGACTGGAGGGTGTGTTCCAACTACAGGGGAATCACACTCCTCAGCCTCCCTGGTAAGGTCTATTCGGGGCTGCTGGAGAGGAGGGTCCGTTGGATAGTCAAGCCTCGGATTCAGGAGGAGCAGTGTGGTTTTCGTCCAGGCCGTGGAACTGTGGACCAGCTCTACACCCTCTGCAGGATCTTTGAGGGTGCATGGGAGTTTGCCCAACCAGTCAACATGTATTTTGTGGACTTGGAGAAGGCATTCGACTGTGTCCCTCGGGGAGTCCTGTGGGGGGTTCTCCGGGAATATGGGGTACCGGACCCCCTGATAAGGGCCGTCCGTTCCCTGTATGACCGGTGTCAGAGCTTGGTCCGCATCGCCGGTAATAAGTCGGACTTGTTTCCGGTGAGGGTTGGACTCCGCCAAGGCTGTCCTTTGTCACCGATCCTGTTCATAATTTTTATGGACAGGATTTCTAGGCGCAGCCAGGGTGTGGAGGGGGTCCGGTTTGGTGACCTCAGGATTGGGTCACTGCTTTTTACAGACGATGTGGTCCTGTTGTCTTCATCAGACCGTGACCTCCAACTCTCACTAGATCGGTTCGCAGCCGAGTGTGAAGCGGCTGGGATGAGAATCAGCACCTCCAAATCCGAGTCCATGGTCCTCAACCGGAAAAGGGTGGCGTGCACTCTCCGGGTCGGGGATGAGATCCTGCCCCAAGTGGAGGAGTTCAAGTACCTCGGGGTCTTGTTCACGAGTGAGGGAAGGATGGAACGGGAGATCGACAGGCGGATCGGTGCCGCGTCTGCAGTAATGCGGACTCTGCACAGATCTGTCGTAGTGAAAAGAGAGCTGAGCCGAAAGGCGAAGCTCTCAATTTACCAGTCGATCTTGGTTCCTACCCTCACCTCTGGTCATGAGCTTTGGGTAGTGACCCAAAGAACAAGATCACGGGTACAAGCGGCCGAAATGAGCTTCCTCCGTAGGGTGGCTGGGCTCTTCCTTAGAGATAGGGTGAGAAGCTCAGTTATCCGGAGGGAGTTCGAAGTAGACCCGCTGCTCCTCCGCATCGAGAGGAGCCAGATGAGGTGGCTCGGGCATCTAATTAGGATGCCTCCCGGACGCCTCCCTGGTGAGGTGTTCAGGGCACGTCCCACCGGTAGGAGACCCCGAGGAAGACCCAGGACATGCTGGAGAGACTATGTCTCTCGGCTGGCCTGGGAACGCCTCGGGATTCCCCGGGAAGAGCTGGACGAAGTGGCTGGGGAGAGGGAAGTCTGGGCTTCCCTGCTTAGGCTGCTTCCCCCGCGACCCGACCCCGGATAAGCGGAAGAGGACGGTACGATACGGTACATTTTCATACAGGGAAAAGTGGCTGGTGGTTGGAGTTCATTGAGATATTAAAATGCTTTCAATCCTATTCAGAACATGAAGCACTTCAGCCTCCTGTGGCCAAAATTAGTATTACAACAACAAAAACTTAACTTTCTTCCCACCTGATGACAGAGGAAAAGAAAATTAAGGAACTTTATACTGTAAAATGGAAAAAGATTAGCAGGATAAACCCACTAATCAGAGAATATAACCTCAAAGGCACCCAGAATTACACAGCAACAAGATACACACACACACACACACACACACACACACACACACACACACACACAGAAAGTAAATCTGACTCACATCATCTGAAGTCATTATTCTTGTCACTGTGATCTCTTTTTCTTCTCCCACCATCACTGCTAGCTGATGTTAGCTGTTAGCATTAGCAGCACTGTAAAACAAGCTCACTCTGCTGCTTCTTTCATTTAAGTGATGACTCTGTCTTTGTTGTAAATCCAGAATGTGACGGTTCACAGTTTCTTCCCATGAGTCTGCAGCTGGTGTTAATCAGTGAAAATCAGCTTCACCTGCTGTGCTTCAGTAGGCTGCAGTACTGGGTTTGACCACACGGCTGTCATTTTGTGGTGTGCTCCTCAAAAACTTAAATTACTATCAAACCAAATGCTGAATTTACTTTCAACCACCTGATCCATCAGAGATGGTGTGTGTGTGTGTGATTTTATATATATATATATTTGGCTGATGAGTGTTATTAATGCAGCAGCAGATAATGTATTATATATTAAGTTTTCTCCACTACAGTGCACCTCAGCCTCTTGTGGCCAAAATGAGTATTGCAACACAAACTTGCAAAACTTTTCTTCCCACCTGTTTCACTAATGAAAAAGAAAATTAAGGAACTTTAAACTATAAAACCAGTTTTCTTTTCTCACTTGCCTTTCAGGGCTTCTGTACATTTAATTTCTAGACACAGCACAAAGTCACCATTTTAAGTTTATTATTAAGAGGAAGTAAGTGAGTGTTATATTCATGTAGCACTCAGCCCTGAGACAGCAGGAAGCCATGTTTAAATAAAGACTTGCCACTTCATCTAGCAATGCGGAACTTAAAGTGAGGAAGTTCACAAGTGTGTCCGTGTATCAGACGGAAGATACTGAAGTCATAGCAGCAGTTTTCAGCAGTTTAAGGATTTTTCTTCATCAGAAACAACTTCAGAATGAATATCCAGCCTGTTCTGCTCTTCTGCTTCTTATCAGGTGAGGACCGATTACCCGACTGTGTTGTTGCTGAGTAAAATGAGTTGCAGTGTGTAAAGCTGTTACTGGTGTTACACTGTGTTGGAGCGTATACTGATTACATGACTTGACCACGACGTCACAGTTGAAACGCAATATGGGGACAGTTGGTTTATTTTACCAGTGTATAGAACCATTTCCTTACATTTACACCTTCTCTTTACATGAACGATAATACTTCCTGATTACCCGTGTGATAGCTTGTTGCTAAAATTAGTCACATTTGTATAGCATAATCAAACTATAAATGTTATTAAGCATAAAACAAACAAGTTTCAACCATAAAATGTGATAAGTTTTGTACCTGGTCCACTTTTGTCTGGGGATTGGCTGTTGATTGAGGAGGCCAAGATCCCTGCCATCTCGTTTTTACACCATAAAGTACTTTTGCTGCCACTAGGTGGCCCAAAACAGCGTGTATGAATGAAGTCAAAGTTCATCAGAATGAAGTAAAAAGTCCAGCAAACCCAAAATGTAATGTCTGCATATAAGGATGCAGAGTCACAGGAGGTTAAAGACAGTTGAAACAGGTGTAGTCTGAAGCTACAGCTGGTCATTTTTACCCTTTTAACACAAACATCATTGTTTAACTTGCAATGCATCGACAAAATCGAGCTACGTCAGAGATCTAAAGCTGTTTTCAGTTCCTCACTGATTCCCTCCTGTGGTTTATCATTTAAGATCATTTTACTATCAGAAAGAACCTAATCATGTGGTGGATTAATAAAACAAATATATTCCGGACAATTTCTAACCTTGACTATTTCATTTGGCCAAAACTCTTTTACAACTAGTTGAGTACAAGCAATAGTTGAATTAGTTAAAGACACCACACACACTGATGAGTCTAAAACAGAGACACTAACTCCTCGCTTCACACATTTTAGACTGGTTTCACACATACAGTGGGCGTATGTCTCTTAGTTTCCTCTTTTTCTAAGATCAATTTTTGTGTAGTTTGTTTTCCCCTTCTCGTTTTCCAGGACAGACCAAATTCACCACGCACACCAGGCCTGGCCATTAATTTAATAAAATGGAAAAGATAACCCCAAAAAGTGCCAAAATGAAACAAAAAAAAAACAGCCACTACGCCTGATAGGAATGTCGTAGAAAGATCAGGCCAAAACTCAATTATTTGTCTTATCAAGACCTACAAATCACGCGCTGACACCCCTGACCTAAATCCAACAGGAAGTGCACAGTTTGCCTTTAAAATGTATGATTTTTGATGATTTTTCAGGCATTTCAAAATATATACATTATTCCTGCATTCTTTCAGCTAAAAGAAAAAAAGACACAAAAACAATGGGGTCCTTGCCTCCAGGCCTTTCGGCTTGGTCCCTAATGATGTATTACAAACTGAATGGACGGGCAGTAAACTTTTAGGATAGCTGATAGTCGGACTGTGCCAGAGAGTGTTGGCTGCATCAGAGGAGAGCATGTTGCAGAGCAGGAACCTTTTATAAAATCAGCTGGCTGATAAAAACATGTTGATCCCAATAATATGAAAAATGATGAATATCTAAGCTGATTATCAATTTGGGTGATAATCAGTCGACCCCCACTGTACAGTGTAACACCTGCAGACTGCCAGCTAATCAATCAAACACTGATACAACCCCAAGCAGACTGAGACACAAACATTTCTGATATTTTCCCTTTTTCTTCATTCTAATACAAAACTACTAATAAAATATGCTGATATTATTTTCGAATGCAAAGAGGGAAAATAAATGTGACTTCAATTTGACTTTTTATTAAAACACATAAAACACACTAACATGTTATAAAAGCAGTAGTTAGTGGGAGTATATTATGTTGCTGAAATAGAAGGAAAGAGTGATTATACAGGCAAGTTTATTTCAGTAACAGACAATTCAAACTGTTTTACAGAAAACATAAAAAGCATCAAGAAAAGATTTTAAAGAAACACAAAACTTCATAAAAAGACATCTGGAGAAATAAAAGACAAAGATGTAATTTAAAATATTTAAATTAAATCAAACATCAGAAAAATGTGAGAGTTTATGCTGCATCCATCGAGTCCTTCCTGACAGAATAAATCAAGTCAAATCACAGACTGGTTGAACTGGGCAGCTCCCAGTGTGACTCTGTGGATCAGTGTGGAAATGTTCATTATTGATTGTTGATTTGTTTTCCAACAGTGCTGCAGGATGGAAACATTGGTCTCATCAATGCACAAATCCCCATTTATACAAGAACTGAAGGACAAAGTATCACAGTTCCATGTTACTTTACTGAGACTGGAAGCTGGAGGTACTTCTGTAAGGTCGAATGTAAAGAATACATTCTGACAATGGATGGTGACAGAGCTCACAGTGGCAGATACAGCATGACATATTATGAGACAAGTAGAAGAAGTCGTCTGGATGTGACCATCACACAGCTGAGAAAATCTGACTCTGGACGTTATTGGTGTGGTTTGAACAGTTACTATTCGGGTCCATACCAGGAGTTTGAGATCTTCGTCAGAGATGGTGAGTTTCTACTGAAAGTCATGAAAATGTTTCTTCATGTGTCTGGAGGTCAGAGGAAACATTTTTCTGACTGCAGCTGATATTTGAATAACCTGATATTTGGTCTAATAATGAAGATATAAAGAATAAATGAAGATTGATACAGGAAGTGTTCATTTACTGTCTCAGTGTTTTTAGGAATGAACATTTAAATTTAATGTTGCCATCGTTTATAAGCGGCCGGTCAGCTAAAGGAGCATTTTATTTCTCTCATCAGGATTTATTTTGTATCAGTGTGTTTCTTTTATATTGTTCACAGCTCCGCCCCCTTCAAAACCAAAGCCGACTGTCAGACCTGCCCCACCACCAACAACACCACAAACGCAGAGTTTCAGAAGAAGTGTTGCACCTTCAACATCTCCTACTCGAACTTATTCAGTTGGAGGTGATTTTTTCTTAAATCATGTGTACGAGTGATTATCAAGGATTTGCCGCATTCACCAATTTTCTTGTATGTAGGATTTTGTCTTAGGGACAAAAAAACTTATGAGTGGTGCAGAGTAGACCTGCTGTACCTGTTACGTACAACCAAAGCAGTAAAACATGACTTGATGCTAACTAACTGTTTAATTGCAGTGTGCGAACAATGTCATGTCTTTTGGAGGGACTAACATTTTTTCGGGGGGGCACTGACATTGTATAGATTGTTAATCACATAGTTTAGTTTAGTTTATTTGGATCCCCATTAGCTGTTACCCAGGCAACAGCTATTCTTCTGGGGTCCATGTTAAAATAAATACAACCAATTACATTACAATTACAATATAACATAAATGCATACCTAAATAGAGTGACCCCCCCCCCCCCCCACCCCCTTTAAAACAGTGACTTCAAACTTCGTACAATTCCATTAAAACCAGCTTACATCATTGGTATCAAAACACACAAATGATTGCAAACAACAAACAAACAATCAAAAAAAACAAAAAACAAAGTAATGATACATATTAAATATTTTGCTGGCCTCCACCCAAGAATAACCTTTTTATATGCTTTTTAAAATGTTCTTTGTTTGCAGTTTGAATAATAAAGTACGGTAATTTGTTCCATTGAAAACTGTCTCTATACAGAACAGTTTTTTTCATTGCATTTGTTCTAGGTTTTGGAATTACAACATGACCCCTCCTCACCTGTCTTGTTTCATGGTCATGAACGTTATTCTTGAGTATAGGCAGGTTGGTTGTTTAAAAACACATATATTCCAAAATAATGTTAAAAGACTGCATCTTAATCTATCTTCCACCTTCAACCAGACAAGATCAGCATTTGGTCTGTACTTTTTCTTATTGAACACCGGAGTGCAAGACGGGCTGCTCTATTTTGTACTAATTGAAGCTTATACAGCTCTTTATTAGCTGCACTAGACCAGATAGTTGAGCAATAATATAGATGAGACAGTATTAATGCTTGAATAACCTGTGATGTGGTACTTGGCATAAGAAAAGATAGAAAGGGGGATTCCTGTAGGACAGAGGTCACTAATAGGTGAATCTGATATTACGGTTAAAGTGACAATTTCTAATCAATTTACAGTAGGTTTTTTCTTGCTTCATTCCTACATGGTATGCAGTAAAAAAAAAAACATATTTAGACACTGCTGACATAGTCAGTCTTCTCACGTGACACTAATCAGCCAATCAAATCCGTGCATTTCGACACACAGAGAGACTCGACTGTCAGTGAGATACACAAAGATAGATAGATGGATGGATGGATGGATAGATGGATAGATGGATAGATACACTTTATTGATCCCAAGCTGGGAAATTACAGTGCAGCAGCAGCAGCAGCATTTCACACAGTGACGATGACAACATATAGTTTAAGAATATAAAGAACAAACTCTACATAATAAAATAGCAAAATAGCAATAAAATAAATGTAATGTACAAAAGTACATACAACTAATTGGCCGTGTTGATTTTAGTGCAAGGTAAAAAATGTGCGATGTGTGTAACTGTGTGTAGAAAATAAAGTCCGTAGTGACTGTAAGTTATGACCAGAGTTGTTTAGCTGTTATTATACAGTGTGATGACATCATGTGGCAGGAAAGCGAGCTGTAGCAGCCTGTGTGAGAAGGTGCTCCGCTGTCCGTCCACTGTGTGATGGAGAGGATGCTGCTCATTGTCTACGATAGATAACAGTTTGTTCAACGTCCTCCTCTCCACCACGGTCTCAAAAGACTCCTGTCTGAGACCCAGTACAGGGCCAGCCTTCTAAATGATCTTATCAAGTCTGTTTTGTTATAATTTCTAATATTCTACTGTATTTAAGTCTACAATCTTCCCACTAGACACAGATGGTGATGTAACAATGCTACTTCAATCATTAACTAGTTTAACAAATATATGCTTATGTTTAACATGTTTATAAAATACTTTTACAGTGATATTGATTCGTAAGCAGAAATACTTACAGATTTAATCCCGATTTCTCACATTAATCATCCGCCACACCTGTCAAATATAAGCAGCCGGTCAGCTAAAGGAGCATTTTATTTCTCTCATCAGGATTTATTTTGTATCAGTGTGTTTCTTTTTTATTGTTCACAGCTCTGTTCACTTCAAAACCAAAGTCGACTGTCAGACCTTCAACCCCACCAACAACATCACCACCAACAACAACACAGAGTTTCAGAGGAAGCACCACACCTTCATCTTCCACTAAAACCACCAACCAGCATCAAACTGAGACAACAGCTGGAGGTTCAGGTACATTTACTAGGGGTTAGCATCTCTCCAATAAGACAATCTGATATATCTAGATATAGGGAGTATGATACGAATCAGGAACGATTAGGGATGCAAAGGGGTGGAAAATTTCCGGTAAATTTCCATGGGAAGTTAAGCAGGGGAATTTTGGAAATATTCCAAATTGGAAACTTTCCATGGGAATCATGGGAATTTTATGGGAATTGAGGGTAATTTAGTGGAAAGGTATCATCATTTAATTGTTTAATTGGATAAAAAATTCCACCCCTTCATTAAAAATCAGAACATTATTTTAAGTTGACGATGAAAAAAGGTGCACAATGTCGCTTGATGTGCCTGAGCTGTTGAAGTTATATTAAATTATAAAATGATTTATAATTTAATATAAAAAAGCAACTAAATGTTATTATTCTTAATGGTTTCACACACAACTCTGAAAAAATACAACAATGTGTCTGTGAAGCTACACATCCCTGAGGGGGGTGTGTCTAATGTATCCTGGTGGAGATACAACTCATAAAATCCAAAATATACAAGATGTTTTTAAAACTATTAGTTATTATTTACTTAGGTGCAAATGATATAAATAGTAACATCAAAGTGCCACTCCTGTCTGTTAAAGTGATATTTACTGTATAAATTGTGGTTTATTTGGTTTTGACCAGTTTTACTTTTTCCACCATAAGGCTAAATATAGCACTTACACATAAAAATATCTCTAAATATATTACCATATGATGTCATCAAAACCACAGGCTCAAAAGTCTGGCTTCACGTTGTGTGCTCTGGGCTCCAAAGTGTGGTCCAGAACTGTAGAAATCATCTGTGCATGTGATGGAGGAATGCACAGTGCATGTAGGGGGCGTGGTCTCAGTAGCCCTGCAGTAAACAGTGTGCTATGTGAGCATGTGATAGCAAAGATATTCAACTGTACTGCATGATATCTGGTTGTTTTAGTCAGGATTATGCTAAAATATTATTTTACACAACTATATTTAAGTTCCCTAATAAGAACATACCTTCAGTTTAGTAAATTCCTGGTTAATTCCTGTTAATTCCCGTTAATTCCCATTAATTGCCGTTAATTTCCGTTAATTCCCATGGAAAGTTTCCAAGTTTGAAAATTCCCGGAATTTTGCAACCCTAGGAACGATACGTATTAAAGTTCAACGATTCGGTTCGATACTATTCGATGGGATTTCTATACGATACAATACGATTGGATATGATGTAATCTGATAGTTCTTTGTTTAAATTAAACATTAATTTTACATTATAAATGAACATAAGTCAATCCTATAAATGTGCCATTGCTTACGTTGAAATATAAATATTTTATAAAACACCAGAGAACTAGTCTTTGTTCAGTTCAGAACCATGTCATTGTGTTTATGACTGTAATACATTGCATGTTGAGAACTTTGCAAAGCCCCTCTGTCAATGAAAACAAACTTAATATTCAATTTTATTATTGGCCCAAACTAGAACCAAAGAAACTAGTAAAGGAGGTAAAGAAATAAAACAGAGTTCTGTGTAGACTCAGATCAGAGAATAACAGTTTAAACAGACATCCCTTTCAATTGTTTAATTCATAAGCGCTGAGCCAACACAAGAGAGTAAAACCTGGATCCAGTCTGACATTTCCAGTAAAACTTCAAAACCTGTAAATATTATTTTACTTTTGGAAACAGACAGATGACTATTTATTTTAATGCAGTTTGCTCCTCTCTCACTGCGGACTGACGCGCTGTAGATTGGAGTAGGATGACACTTCAGAGCTGTGCTCATACTGTGTCACTGCTGCAGCGTTGCACTTTTACACATCTGCTGTGGCTCAGTTTGGTCTGTAAATACTGAAACATCTCAGCAACTAGTGTCTGAAATACTTCTGATCAACACACTGAATAAGATAAGATAAATCTTTATTGTCATTGCACAATCATGCTAAGTACATTAGTACAACGAAATTGGGCCACTGTCCCCTCCGATGCAAACAAGCAGCTTCAAACAATCACACATATAAATTAAAATAAATACAAAAGTAGCAGCATAAAAAGTGCAATAGAGATGAGTCATGTCAAATGTTTGCATTTAGTATTGTTATTACCCTGTTGAAAAAACTGTCTCAGTCTGTTTGTCCGTGATTTTAAAGCCCTGAATCTCCTGCCAGAGGGCAGCAGCTCAAACACATGGTGTCCTGAGTGTGTGCTATCTTTCAAGATGCTGCTTGCCCTCTTAAGACAGCGAGTGTTGTAGAGGTCCTCCAGGGAGGGGACAGGGTGGCCAATGATTTTTTGGGCAGTTTTGATGACCTTTTGAAGTGCCTTCTCGTGTGCTGTGGTGCAGCTAGCGAACCACAAAGAGATACAGTAGGTAAACACACTCTCAATGGAACAGCGGTAGAAAACTGTCAGCACCTCCCTCCTTAAGTTGACATTTCTGATGACCCTAAGAAAGTGGAGGCGTTGTTGAGCCTTCTTCATAACCTCCAAGGTGTTGGTGCTCCATTTGAGGTCTGCATCTATGTGCACACTGGAGGTATTTGTACCTGGGCACCCTCTCCACGACTCCTCTGGTTTTCTTTTTATTTCTCCGTACAACATACTGAAGCTAGCCTGGTAAACCCATGCTCTCATTCAAGCAATATTCCACTTCGCTCAGGAAGTTAGCATGACTACCAAGACAAAATTGAACACTGTGTTTCTCATCCAGGTATGATCTTGTATCTGGTTGTTTCTGTGACTGTGGCTGTTTCTGTGACTGTGGCTGTCCTGTTGGCTGTTTTCCTACCGCTCCTGTACAAATGGAAGAAAAGAAGCTCTAATGGTGAGTGATCTTCCTATTCTAACTCTTTCAATAATTACAAATGAAGAGCAATGAAAACACCTTTGTTGTTCTTTGTCTTCCACAGATGTGAACAGCAGGGGCCATTTAACCGACATAAACATAGAGGTGACTTTATTACTTTGCATCATGGTATCTGTGCTCAAAATGTTTAAATAATATAAATGGCACTGTTGTTTTTTTTCAGTCCATCGTCCATAAGAACTCTGCTCCAGTCTCCACATTGGAAGAGTCTGACTACGAGAACGAAAATCCATCCTCCATCTACGAGACCCTCAATCCAGCCACCATGTCTCCTGACCAGACGTACTCCACAATCGGAGAGCAAATATGATACTTGTTTTGGATTTGGATAAATCATACCACGAAGAAAATACTTGTGGTTTATTTTATTATATCTTCCTGCTTTAATATCTAAAATATCATCCAAAAATCAGCTACGTGTTGTACCCTTGTCCCTAATAGATTACATCTTCCTTCTTTAATATCTAAAATATCCTGATCTATTGCCTGCACCTTTTTATATTTCCATTGTTTTTTCTGATGTACTTACTTTATTTTTGTATTGTTTTATTGTTGTTTATTGATCCGTGTTAACTGGCACATGCATCATTGTTTTAATACTATGCTCTATACCTACTGCAAATGTATATATAATACTGCTGTTCTAAATATAAAACTGGGAAGTTATCTTTGAGTCTTTGTGAGTGGATTTGAAATATAGCACAATCTCACAGAAACTACTGTGAAGCAAATAAAACAGAAGAAATACAACAAATCTATATCAACACATTAAATTATTTAATAAATTGTTTGCTTTTATCAGCTTTTTGCAGAGATGTACTTTTCTTTTACAAATAAATAACTGAGGGGGTTTGTGTTGGTATTCTTTCTTGTGCTACTGTAACAGGTTTGGATCAGGTGTGGATAATGATGAGTCAGGGCTTGTTTTCCTGCATTTATTTGCTCCTGCAGAAGACATAAAAACACTTCTGCACTTTCTGCTCCCTCATCAATGCAACACAGCACTGTGTGATTAAGTTGATTTTCTTTCTTTCACTTTACTAAATAAAAGCTATTAAAACAGACAGAAAACACTTTGTTTTTAACTAATAAATCTCAAACCATAATAACCAACATGGGAACAGTGACACCTAGTGGACAAAACAAAACACTGCATATGTGGGGTAAACAGCGAAAATAATTACATTTAACAAAAGAAACACACCTGCAGAAGACATAAAAACACATGTACCAGTCTTCTGGACTCTTTCTGTATTTTCTGCTCCTGAATAAGTAAAATAACAATGAGAAAATGTGCTAAAATGCTCTGCAGCGCTGTCTGGTTTACATTACGCAGCAGCCTGCCGTAGTACAAAAGGCGCGAAAACAAAAAGATCCATAAAACGTATATTAATGGTTAAAACAACATAAAACAGCTACGTAATGTTAGTGGTATTTACATTATATAATATGAACCAAACATGTCAACATAAATAGATCATTTTTCAAAGAAAACGGTTAAAAATCACAGCAGCATTTCCTAACACAACTTTCCCTCATCAATGCAACACAGCACTGTGAGGAGCTGACGATGACCTACGGAAACCCAGGAGGGACAGAAAGAGGTGACAGCCAAAAAGGAAACACGAAGAAAAATAACAATAAAATGAAACAACTAATTGAAATAAAATACACAAATATTCAACAGAATAAATAAATGATCAATCAAATCCCCAAATACAAAAATGATTAAAGTGCATTTTCCAACTCTGTTACACTACAGATTGTCAAACTATGTAAGATTTGTTTTATAGAGCAATAATTTATTATCTGACAACCATTTCTATGATGTCACAGTCAGATTACAGAGCTGCTCAAAATTGTGATGATTAAATCTTCATACAGGGAAAAGTGGCTGGTGGTTGGAGTTCATTGAGAAATTGAAACACACTTAGAAGAAAACATAAATGCTTTCAATCCTATTCAGAACATGCAGTAGTGGTGCTGTTGGAGATGAGAAGGCCAGATCAGGGCCAGATGATTCTCCATCAACACTTAAATAAAACGTAACTCAAATAACTAATAGAAGTCTCAAAGTTGTTCAAAAACAAATCACTGGAGAGAGTCGGAGTTTGATGCCAAAAGACTTGATTCACAAACAGGAACAAAGCCCCAGTCAGACCCTGGGATCAGACTGAAGAAGCTTTCTCTCACTCTTCCTTTTATGCTATAAGTTCTTTTTCCTTTCTTGACCATACAATGATTATATCCCTTCATATCCCACAACTAGACAAGAGGTCTGTGAGGGAGTCAAACACTAGGTAGACAAGCCTTATGCTGATATCCAATTAGTGAGATCATACTGGCTGGCTCATGCAACATAGCTCTTCCATGAAACTCTACAGGCCCTTCACTATAAAGCATAACCCTACTAGAGAGTAGAGGAGAAGCACATATAGATAGATAGATAGATAGATAGATAGATAGATAGATAGATAGATAGATAGAGTGTTATGTATAGTATATATATAGAGAGCTCAGCCCTGAAAATGAGGGCATGAGAGAGAGCAGGAAGTCATGTTTAAATAAAGACTTACTATGTCATGGAGCAATAAGGAACTGAAACTGAGGAACTTCACAAGTTTGTCTGTGTATCAGGCGGAAGATACCGAAGTCATAGCAGCAGTTTTCAGCAGTTTAAGGATTTTTCTTCATCAGAAACAACTTCAGAATGAATATCCAGCCTGTTCTGCTCTTCTGCTTCTTATCAGGTGAGGACCGATTACTCGACTGTGTTGTTGCTGAGTAAAATGTGTTGCAGTGTGTAAAGGTGTTACTGGTGATACACTGTGTTGGAGCATATACTGATTACATGACTTGACCACAACGTCACAGTTGAAACGCAACTTAACCTCCTAAGATGTGAGCTTTTGTTTGTTTTCTCCTAGATATTTGGGGTCAGTAGAACCTTGTAAGTTCAAAAACTAAACATTATCATTGAACAGGAAGTAATTTTGCATGAACAATAATACTTCCTGATTACCCGTGTGATAGCTTGTTGCTAAAATTAGTCACATTTGTATTGCATAATCAAACTATAAATGTTATTAAGCATAAAACAAACAAGTTTCAACCATAAAATGTGATAAGTTTTGTACCTGGTCCACTTTTGTCTGGGGGTTGGCTGTTGATTGACGAGGCCAAGATCCCTGCCATCGCGTTTTTACAACATCAAGGACTTTTGCTGCCACTAGGTGGCCCAAAACAACATGTATGAATGATTAAAAGAAGTCAAAGTTCATCAGAATGAAGTAAAAAGTCCACAAACCTGAAATGTAATGTGTGCATATGAGGATGCAGAGTCACAGGAGGTAAAAGACAGTTGAAACAGGTGTAGTCTGAAGCTACAGCTGGTCATTTTTACCCTTTTAACACAAACATCATTGTTTAACTTGCATTGCATCGACAAAATCGAGCTACGTCAGAGATCTAAAGCTGTTTTCAGTTCCTCACTGATTCCCTCCTGTGGTTTATCATTTAAGATCATTTTATTATCAGAAAGAACCTAATCATGTGGTGGATTAATAAAACATATATATGCCAGACTATTTCTAACCTTGACTATTTCATTTGGCCAAAACTCTTGTACAACTAGTTGAGTACAAGCAATAGTTTAATTTGTTAAAGACACCACACACACTGATGAGTCTAAAACAGAGACACTAACTCCTCCCTTCACACATTTTAGACTGGTTTCACACATACAGTGGGCGTATGTGTCACAAATCAGAAATATCAGATCTCTTTCTTAGTTTCCTCTTTTTCTAAGATCAATTTTTGTGTTGTTTTTTCCCTTTTCTTTTCCTTTCCTGAGTTTAACAACTTACTGCTAGGATTTACTTTGGAAAGTCTTTCTGAGCTCTTCTCCCAACATCTTTGCAGGCAGGAGCTGCAGACACATACCTGCACTACAAAATACAGCAGCTCAGGCAGAAAAGAGGAACCTTTCTGTTCTGGGTCTTACCTCATACTTTTGAACCCAGCTTCGAGCAACAGACTGTTTCATTTCCCTGTGCACTTTTAGGGAAGCAAGCCCTTTTCTCTCCCTGTAGACACATTTTCCATGCATTGGTGCAACAACCACCAATGCTAAATACAAATAAACCACTTCTCCTGTTTCCTGGGAAGGTGACCGTACCCTTCTTGATAAAAGACCCTGACCTATATAGGACTCTCCTACAGTTTCCTAGGATCAGTCCTGGATAATGGACTGGTCAACTCCTCAGCAGGTTAACATTCTTGGATGAGATGGCAGGGGTCAAGATCCCTGCCATCTCGTATTTACACTGATTTTTGCATCATAAAAGTACTTCTGCTAACACTAGGTTGCAGAAATAAAAAGTACATGAATGAGGAAAAGAAGTCCAAGTTAAGCAGAATGAAGTAAAAGGTCCAGCAAACCCAAAATGTAATGTCTGCATATGAGGATTCAGAGTCACAGGAGGTTAAAGACAGTTGAAACAGGTGTAGTCTGAAGCTACAGCTGGTAATTTTTAACCCAAACATCATTGTTTAACTTGCAATGCATCTGTAATAGTTGTGGATGGGTAGGACCCAAATGCAGCACAAAACCAGGGAGCAGTTTCAATTGATCTTTAATATATAGTCTGCATGGTAACTGTACAGTTGTATGGCAGAATGCGTAGGGGGGACAAACAGGGCTCAGGATCACCGAAGACAGAGTTGGCAGCAGGTAAGGCCAGTCGCACTCACAGGCATGAGGTTGAGCAGGCGGAAGTCTCTGGGCTCTTCTGACAGGATTGAAATCGGAGGACGCCACACAGCCACTGGCAGACAGGCAGTGTTGGTAAAGTTCACGTTCTACATGAACTACTTCAGTTCATAGTTCACACATTTTAAAATGAACTAGTTCAGTTCATAGTTCATAATTCCAAATTATGAACTAAATTCACAGCTCCAAAAAATGAGGATTATATATGTATGTGTGTGTGTGTGTGTGTGTGTGTGTGTGTGTGTGTGTGTGTGTGTGTGTGGAGTGTATATTATATATATTTACAAATATTATGGAAGACAACACGGTAAGCAGGCTATTAATTAATGACATCAATAACCATTTACCCGATTTTTGTTATCTGTGACTGTGATTGTGGGAAAGTATGACTATTGTGGAATCCATGAGCGCATTTAAACATGAATCATTAACACAAAACTGGACGCTAAACAGAACGTGACATGGAATGAGAATATCATTTTTGCCATTGTGTGTACGTTGTCATTTGTAGTAAATTAAACATGAGCATTTAGTCCTTTTTGACATTTACTCGTGAATAAGAGATCTGTGGGTAATATATGTCCGTTTGGTAGTAGTTTATAGCGTCCTCTCCACATGCGCGTTCCCGCGACGAGGGGGTGCTTTTCACGGCAGGGGTGCTTAATATGGCACAACAGGCAGTGCGACACTGGCTGCCGTTGCCTTTGGTTGCCAGATCCACTCAAGTTGAGCTCTACTCAACTGTGGCGCTCTCGCACACAGAATCTGGCACAGACAAAGAAGCACACGCAACAGTTGGGCAACACTTTAGTGCGGTGTGTTTTTTGCCTGAACCTTATTGAACGAAATTAAAAAAGAGTGGACGTGACGTTCACAGACACCAGAAAGAACGCGTTCATAGTATCGTTCATCAGGCAGAAATACCGTTCGTTCGTTCAAGTTCACCAAAATTATGAACGAGTTCATGAACTTTCGTTCAATGAACGCGTTCATGCACAACACTGCAGACAGGAACAAGCGATACTCGAGGTCAAGGACAGAAAGCTGGTGCGTTCACCGGGATAGACAAGAGGAGAGGAGGTCACTAGCAAGCAGGGTCGAAACTAGAGAATCAATCCGTGAAATAGTGCTGGAAGGTCTGACATGAAGCAAATGCAAATGACGATCTGCCAAGGAGTGTATGAACAACAGGAGTAAATGTACAGGCTTGATTACAGACGAGGTGCAGCTGAGAGTCCAGGTGAACAGAGTTAACTGATGAGGTGGGTGTGGCTGATCAGCAGGAGTGGAGCAAAGGTGTGGTGAATGGAAATTTACCAGCAGCAGGAGGGTAACGCCAGGTTCACACCGGATGAGGAAGCGAAGCACAGAGGAGCGGAGCCAGTTTCCTTTTCGGCCATGTTAACCAATGGTGTCGTTCACATAGGAAGCGCGGCGCTCTGCCCCGCTGCTGGCTCATGCCGTGCAGCGATTGTTTCGGCGTCTGATCTATTTTCTCCACGTGCCGTGGCCGAATCTGTCAATCCGGGCAGGAAGTCAAACAAAGCAACAACGAGAGTATCCGGTTTTCTAAATAAAGCATTTCAAAATAAAACTATTTTTCAATAATTAAACACGCCGTTCGACGAATGCGATGTGTGTGTGCGTGTGAGTCTAATCAGAGCACGAGATGAATACACAGGCACGTACGTACGTGTACACACACACACACACACAAAAGAAAGAGAGGGACACAGAGTGGGCTGGTCATACACATGCAAACAAAGACAGTGAGAAAAAACAGCTTCAAATGTGACAACAGAGGAGCCGAGCTGCTTACCGACCGGCGCGGAGAAATATGCTTCTGGTGTGAACTGAAGGGCTGTGGCACACGCGAGAATTTCCACGCGCTAAGCTGATAATCAGTCGACCCCCACTCTACAGTGTAACACCTGCAGACTGCCAGCTAATGTCAATCAAACACTGATACAACCCCAAGCAGACTGAGACACAAACATTTCTGATATTTTCCTTTTTTCTTCATTCTAACACAAAACTACTAATAATATATTTAAAAATATGCTGATGTTATTTTTGAATGCAAAGAGGGAAAATAAATGTGATTTCAATTTGACTTTTTATTAAAACACATAAAACACACTAACGTGTTATAAAAGCAGTAGTTAGTGGGAGTAAATTATGTTGCTGAAATAGAAGGAAAGAGTGATTATACAGGCAAGTTTATTTCAGCAACAGACCATTCAAAGTGTTTTACAGAAAACATAAAAAGCATCAAAAGATTTAAAAGAAACACAAAAATTCATAAAAAGACATCTGGAGAAATAAAAGACAAATGAATGAGGACAAAGATGTAATTTAAAACTTTTAAATTGAATCAAATCATCAGTAAAATGTGAGAGTTTATGCTGCATCCATCGAGTCCTTCCTGACAGAATAAATCAAGTCAAATCACAGACTGGTTGAACTGGGCAGCTCCCAGTGTGACTCTGTGGATCAGTGTGGAAATGTTCATTATTGATTGTTGATTTGTTTTCCAACAGTGCTGCAGGATGGAAACATTGGTCTCATCAATGCAGAAATCCCCATTTATAGAAGAACTGAAGGAGAAAGTATCACAGCTCCATGTTTCTTTAACACGACTGGAAGGTGGAGGTACTTCTGTAAGGACGAATGTAAACAATACATTCTTTCAGTGTATAGTGTAGGTCATCAAAGAGACAGATACAGCATGAGATATTATGAGACAAGTGAAGGAAGTCGTCTGGATGTGACCATCACACAGCTGAGAACATCTGACTCTGGACGTTACAGGTGTGGTTTGGACAGTTACGGTTCGGGTCCATACCAGGAGTTTAAGATCATCGTCACAGATGGTGAGTTTCTACTGAAAGTCATGAAAATGTTTCTTCATGAGTCTGGAGGTCAGAGGAAACATTTTTCTGACTGCAGCTGATATTTTAATAACCTGATATTTGGTCTAATAATCACTGTGAAGATTGATACAGTCAGTGTTCATTTACTGTCAGTGTTTTTTAGGAATGAAAATAATAAACGGACTATTTTTTAATCAAATGTTGCCATCGCTTATAAGCAGCCGGTCAGCTAAAGGAGCATTTTATTTCTCTCATCAGGATTTATTTTGTATCAGTGTGTTTCTTTTTTATTGTTCACAGCTCCGCCCCCTTCAAAACCAAAGTTTACTCCTAGACCTGCCCCACCAACACCAACACAGAGTTTCAGAGGAAGCACCACACCTTCATCTTCCACTAAAATCACCAACCAGCAGCAAACTGAGACAACAGCTGGAGGTTCAGGTACATTTACTAGGGGTTAGCATCTCTCCAATAAGACAACCTGATATATCTCGATATGTGGAGTACGATACGAATCAGGAACGATACGTATTAAAGTGGAACGATTCGGTTCGATACTATTCGATGGGATTTCTATACGATACAATAAGATTGGATATGATGTAATCTGATAGTTCGAAATTAAACATTAATTTTACATTATAAATTAACATAAGTCAATCCTATAAATGTGCCATTGTTTACCTTCAAATATAAATATTTTATAAAAGACCAGAGAACTAGTCTTTTTGTTCAGTTCAGAACCATGTCATTGTGTTTATGACTGTAATACATTGCATGTTGAGAACTTTGCAAAGCCCTCTGTCAATGAAAACAAACTTAATATTCAATTTGATTATTGGCACAAACTAGAACCAAAGAAACTAGTAAAGGAGGTAAAGAAATAAAACAGAGTTCTGTGTAGACTCAGATCAGAGAATAACAGTTTAAACAGACATCCCTTTCAATGTTTTAATTCATAAGTGCTGAGCCAACACAAGAGAGTAAAACCTGGATCCAGCCTGACATTTCCAGTAAAACTTCAAAACCTGCAAATATTATTTTACTTTTGGAAACAGACAGATGACTATTTATTTTAATGCAGTTTGCTCCTCTCTCACTGCGGACTGACGCGCTGTAGATTGGAGTAGGATGACACCCAGAGGTGATTTCTTTAGAGAGGTTTGTCTCTCTTTATTATACAAAGATGTTGAACTTTGTTCTCTATTATAATGTAAAATACAACAAAGTTAGCAGAGTGTTCAGACTTCAGAGCTGTGCTCATACTGTGTCACTGCTGCAGTGTTGCACTTTTACACATCTGCTGTGGCTCAGTTTGGTCTGTAAATACTGAAACATCTCAGCAACTAGTGTCTGAAATACTTCAACACACTGAATCAGCACACACCTCTGAACTCTTCTAGTTTTCTTTTTATTTCTCCGTATGACATACTGCAGCTAACGTGGTAAACCCATGCTCTCATTCCACTTCACTCAGAAAGTTAGCATGGCCACCAAGACTAAATCTTCACCTGAGATAGGGAACCAATCACAGAACGGGGGAGGCGGGCTCAAGGCGATGACGCCCGTAGAGAGACTCTGTTTTCATCCAGCATGGCGGCCACGGAGCTGCAGCAACTGTTCCAAGCAGCAGTAGATTGTGTGCTAAATAAACTGGAAGGCAAGAAAATAGAACAAAAACTTGCACTGAATGATTTTTCCTTCATAAACAGGAAGTGTTCACGCTGCTCTCTACAGGCTCTGAATACGTCATCGTCTATCGCTGATATGATTGGCTGTAAGTTTGTCCAATAGCGTACAGAAGCATTGGATCAACATTCGTTGATCCCGCCTTCAAAACTGATTTTCCGATTCAAAACGGTTATTTTTTACACCCCTAATATTTACCTTTGGAACTTTACTTTTAAGGATAAGCTCAGTAGATGAGTTACATGTGATTTTTTCCAGCAGTGCTAGAGATGGGAACTGATAAGATTTTATTGATATCAATACCATTATTGATTCTTCTTATTGGTCTGTGTGTGTCAAACATAACTATCACTGTTACTTTGGGACGTCTAACATTACATCTAATTGTATTGGAGGTTTTTGGTTATTTTTGGGAGGCCACTCTCCCAAATCGATGTTTTCCTCTGGTGGACAAACTATATACCGGGGTTCCTGTTTCTAAAATACATGGGACATATCTATGGTATTTCTGAACTGTAATTTCAGTCATCAGTTTTACAACTTGATTTTTATCATGCTTTTGATATCTTACTTGTTTAGAAAGTTTAAGTTTCATTTTTCATGGTTCAGGGTTCAATGAACATGTTTCTGATACTGACTTTATAAACTGCAGTAGCTCCCCTACTACAGCAGTTTGAACTAGTTTCAACACTGTGTTTCTCATCCAGGTATGATCTTGTATTCGGCTGTTTCTGTGACTGTGGCTGTTTCTGTGGCTGTTGTCCTATTGGCTGTTTTTCTACCTCTCCTGTACAAATGGAAGAAAAGAAGCTCTAATGGTGAGTTACCTTCCTATTCTAACTCTTTCAATAATTACAAATGAAGAGCAATGAAAACACCTTTGTTGTTCTTTGTCTTCCACAGATGTGAACAGCAGGGGCCATTTAACCGACATAAACATGGAGGTGACTATTACTTTGCATCATGGTATCTGTGCTCAAAATGTTTAAATCATATAAATGGCACTGTTGTTTTTTACAGTCCATCGTCCATAAGAACTCTGTTCCAGTCTCCACATTGGGAGAGTCTGACTACGAGAACGAAAATCCATCCTCCACCTACGAGACCCTCAATCCAGTCACCATGTCTCCTGACCAGACGTACTCCACAATCGGACAGAAAATATGATTCTTGTTTTGGATTTGGATAAATTATACCACAAAGAATATAGTTGTGGTTTATTTTATTATATCTTCCTGCTTTAATATCTAAAATATCATCCAAAAATCAGATATGTGTTATACCCCTGTCCCTAATAGATGTGGTTTATTTTGAGGACATCTTCCTGCTTTAATATCTAAAATATCCTGATCTATTGCCTGTACCTTTTTATATTTCCATTGGTTTTTCTGATGTACTTACTTTATTTTTGTATTGTTTTATTGTTGTTTATTGATCTGTGTTAACTGGCACATGCATCATTGTTTTAATACTATGCTCTATACCTACTGCAAATGTATATATATAATACTGCTGTACTAAATATAAAACTGGGAAGTTATCTTTGAGTCTTTGTGAGTGGATTTGAAATATAGCACAATCTCACAGAAACTACTGTGAAGCAAATAAAACAGAAGAAATGCAACAAATCTATATCAACACATTAAATTATTTAATAAATTGTTTGCTTTTATCAGCTTTTTGCAGAGATGTACTTTTCTTTTACAAATAAATAACTAAGGGAGTTTGTGTTTGTATTCTTTCTTGTGCTACAGGTTTGGATCAGGTGTGGATAATGATGAGTCAGGGGTGAGTCAGTATATCTTCTGTTTAAGTTTAAGGTTACACATTTGGCTGATAAGTGTTATTAATGTAGCAGCAGATAATGTATTATATGATGTAAGTGTTTGGTCCACCACAGTGCACCTCAGCCCCTTGTGGCCAAAATGAGCATTACAACAAAAACTTAAACTTTTCTTCCCACCTGTTTCACAGATGAAAAAGAAATTAAAGAACTTTAAACTATAAAACCAGTTTTCTTTTCTCACTTGCCTTTTAGGACTTCTGTACATTTAATTTCTAGACACAGCACAAAGTCACCATTTTAAGTTTACTGTTAAGAGGAAGGAAGAGAGTATGTTATATATAGTATATTTTGAGGCCTGAGAATGATGACATGTGAGAAAGCAGGAAGTCATGTTTAAATAAAGACTTACTATGTCATCGAGCAACGCGGAACTTAAAGTGAGGAAGTTCACAAGTTTGCAGGTGTATCAGACGGAAGATACTGAAGTCATAGCAGCAGTTTTCAGCAGTTTAAGGATTTTTCTTCATCAGAAACAACTTCAGAATGAATATCCAGCCTGTTCTGCTCTTCTGCTTCTTATCAGGTGAGGACCGATTACCCGACTGTGTTGTTGCTGAGTAAAATGTGTTGCAGTGTGTAAAGCTGTTACTGGTGATACACTGTGTTGGAGCGTATACTGATTACATGACTTGACCACAACGTCACATTTGAAATGCAACCTAACCTCCTAAGATGTGAGCTTTTGTTTGTTATGCATTTTTAATTTCTCCTAGATATTTGGGGTCAGTAGAACCTTGTAAGTTCAAAAACTAAGCATTATCATTGAACAGGAAGTAATTTTGCATGAACAATAATACTTCCTGATTACCCGTGTGATAGCTTGTTGCTAAAATTAGTCACATTTGTAGAGCATAATCAGACTATAAATGTTATTAAGCATAAAACAAACAAGTTTCAACCATAAAATGTGATATGTTTTGTACCTGGTCCACTTTTGTCTGGGAATTGGCTGTTGATTGACTAGGCCAAGATCCCTGCCATCTCATTTTTACACCATAAAGTACTTTTGCTGCCACCAGGTGGCCCAAAACAACGTGTATGAATGAGGAAAAGAAGTCAAAGTTCATCAGAATGAAGTAAAAAGTCCAACAAACCTGAAATGTAATGTCTGCATATGAGGATGCAGGAGGTTAAAGACAGTTGAAACAGGTGTAGTCTGAAGCTACAGCTGGTCATTTTTACCCTTTTAACACAAACATCATTGTTTAACTTGCATGTGTAACGGCTGTGGATGGGTAGGACCCAAATGCAGCACAAAACCAGGGAGCAGTTTCAATTGATCTTTAATATATAGTCTGCATGGTAACTGTACAGTTGTATGGCAGAATGTGTAAGGGGGACAAACAGGGCTCAGGGTCACTGAAGACAGAGTTGGCAGCAGGTAAGGCCAGTCGCACTCACAGACATGAGGTTGAGCAGGTGGAAGTCTCTGGGCTCTCCTGACAGGATTGAAGCCGGAGGACGCCACACAGCCACTGGCAGACAGGAACAAGCGATACTCGAGGTCAAGGACAGAAAGCTGGTGCATTCACCGGGATAGACAAGAGGAGAGGAGGTCACTAGCAAGCAGGGTCGAAACTAGAGAAACAGTCTATGAAGTAGCGCTGGAAGGTCTGACATGAAGCAAATGCAAATGACGATCTGCCAAGGAGTGAATGAACAACAGGAGTAAATGTACAGGCTTGATTACAGACGAGGTGCAGCTGAGAGTCCAGGTGAACAGAGTTAACTGAGGAGGTGGGTGTGGCTGAGCAGAGGTGTGGTGAATGGAAATTTACCAGCAGCAGGAGAGTAACGCTTCCTCGTCCGGTGTGAACCTGGCCTAACAGAGCAGACTGTGACAGCATTTTTTTTTTTTAAGTATATTTTTTCAGGCTTTTTTGCCTTTAATGGACAGGTTAGTAGAGATAGACAGGAAACAGGAGGCAGCGAGAGGGGAATGACATGCAGGATAAGACAGCTCGGTGAGGGATTCGAACCGGGGTCGCCTGCAGCGAGGACTGTAGCCTCCACACATGGGGTGGGTGCTCTACCCGCTGAGCTACGCTCAACCCTGTGACAGTGTTTTTAATATGAAAAATTATGAATATCTAAGCTGGGGTGATAATCAGTCGACCCCCACTGTACAGTGTAACACCTGCAGACTGCCAGCTAATGTCAATCAAACACTGATACAACCCCAAGCAGACTGAGACACAAACATTTCTGATATTTTCCCTTTTTCTTCATTCTAACACAAAACTACTAATAATATATTTAAAAACATGCTGACATAATATTTAAACTGAATCAAATCAGAAAAATGTGAGAGTTTATGCTGCATCCATCGAGTCCTTCCTGACAGAATAAATCAAGTCCAATCACAGACTGGTTGAACTGGGCAGCTCCCAGTGTGACTCTGTGGATCAGTGTGGAAATGTTCATTATTGATTTTTTTTTTCCAACAGTGCTGCAGGATGGAAACATTGGTCTCATCAATGCACAAATCCCCATTTATACAGGAACTGAAGGAGAAAGTATCACAGCTCCATGTTACTTTGAGACGACTGGAAGGTGGAGGTACTTCTGTAAGGACGGATGTAAAGGATACATTCTTTCAATGTATAGTGGCAGTCATCAAAATGGAACATCCAGCATGAAATATTATGAGACCAGTGGAGGAAGTCGTCTGGATGTGACCATCACACAGCTGAGAAAATCTGACTCTGGACGTTACAAGTGTGGTTTGAACAGTTACCGTTCGGGTCCATACCAGGAGTTTAGGATCATCGTCACAGATGGTGAGTTTTTACTGAAAGTCATGAAAGTGTTTCTTCATGTGTCTGGAGGTCAGAGGAAACATTTTTCTGACTGCAGCTGATATTTTAATAACCTGATATTTGGTCTAATAATCACTGTGAAGATTGATACAGTCATTGTTCATTTACTGTCTCAGTGTTTTTAGGAATGAAAATAATAAATAATTAAATGTTGCCATTGTTTTTATAAGCAGTCGGTCAGTAAAAGGAGCATTTTATTTCTCTCTATTTATTTTGTATCAGCATGTTTCTTGTTTATTGTTCACAGCTCCGCCCCCTTCAAAACCAAAGTTGACTCCAAGACCTGCCCCACCAACACCAACACAGAGTTTCAGAGGAAGCACCACACCTTCATCTTCCACTAAAACCACCAACCAGCAGCAAACTGAGACAACAGCTGGAGGTACATTTACTAGGGGTTAGCATCTCTCCAATAAGACAATCTGATATATCTAGATATATGGAGTACGATACGAATCAGGAACGATACGTATTAAAGTGGAACGATTCGGTTCGATACTATTCGATGGGATTTCTATACGATTGGATATGATGTAATCTGATAGTTCTTTGTTTAAATTAAACATTAATTTTACATTATAAATTAACATAAGTCAATCCTATAAATGTGTCATTGCTTACGTTCAAATATAAATATTTTAAATATAAAGACCAGAGAACTAGTCTTTTTCTTCGATTTCAGACTTTAAGCTGCATCATGTCTTTTACTTGCTGTGACGATTAATGTTATACTTATGGGAGAGTGAGAAAGTGAGAGAGCTTCAGAAAGGAGCAGAAGGAGCTTTTAGCAGCTGCATCAAACCGATTCATAACTTCATTTTTTTCAAATTAAGAAATAACCCTGCCTCTGGTGGACAAACTATATAACAGGGTTCCTGTTTCTAAAATACATGGGACATATCTATGGTATTTCTGAACTGTAATTTCAGTCATCAGTTTCGGATCTTGATTTTTATCATGCTTTTGATATCTTGTATACTTGTTTAGAAAGTTTCATTTTTCATGGTTCAGGGTTCAATGAACATGTTTCTGATACTGACTTTATAAACTGCAGTAGCTCCCCTACTACAGCAGTTTGAACTAGTTTCAACACTGTGTTTCTCATCCAGGTATGATCTTGTATCTGGCTGTTCCTTTGACTGTGGTGATTGTCCTGTTGGCTGTTTTTCTACCTCTCCTGTACAAATGGAAGAAAAGAAGCTCTAATGGTGAGTTACCTTCCTATTCTAACTCTTTCAATAATTACAAATGAAGAGCAATGAAAACACCTTTGTTGTTCTTTGTCTTCCACAGATGTGAACAGCAGGGGCCATTCAACCGACATAAACATGGAGGTGACTTTATTACTTTGCATCATGGTATCTGTGCTCAAAATGTTTAAATAATATAAATGGCACTGTTGTTTTTTTCAGTCTGTCGTCTATGATGACTGTGTTCCAGTCTCCACATTGGGAGAGTCTGACTACGAGAATGACAATCCATCCTCCACCTACAAGACCCTCAATCCAGTCACCGTGGCTCCTGACCAGACGTACTTCACAATCAGACAGCAAATATGATTCTTGTTTTGGATTTGGATAAATCATACCACAAAGAATATAGTTGTGGTTTATTTTATTATATCTTCCTGCTTTAATATCTAAAATATCATCCAGAAATCAGTTATGTGTTATACCCCTGTCCCTAATAGATGTGGTTTATTTTGAGGACATCTTCCTTCTTTAATATCTAAAATATCCTGATCTATTGCCTGTACCTTTTTATATTTCCATTCCTTTTTCTGATGTACTTACTTTATTTTTGTATTGTTTTATTGTTGTTTATTGATCTGTGTTAACTGGCACATGCATCACTGTTTTAATGCTATGCTCTATACCTACTGCAAATGTATATATAATACTGCTGTACTAAATATAAAACTGGGAAGTTATCTTTGAGTGTTTGTGAGTGGATTTGAAATACAGCACAACCTCACAGAAACTACTGTGAAGCAAATAAAACAGAAGAAAAGCAACAAATCTATAGCAATACATTAACTTATTTAATAAATTGTTTGCTTTTATCAGCTTTTTGCAGAGATGCACTTTTCTTTTACAAATAAATAACTGAGGGAGTTTGTGTTGGTATTCTTTCTTGTGCTACTGTAACAGGTTTGGATCAGGTGTGGATAATGATGAGTCAGGGCGTGTTTTCCTGCATTTATTTGCTCCTGCAGAAGACATAAAAACACTTCTGCACTTTCTGCTCCCTCATCAATGCAACACAGCACTGTGTGATTTAGTTGATTTTCTTTCTTTCTTACACTTCACTAAATAAAAGCTATTAAAACAGACAGAAAACACTTTATTTTTAACTAATGAATCTCAAACCATAATAACCAATATGGGAACAGTGACACCTAGTGGACAAAACAAAACACTGCATATGTGGGGTAAACACAGCGAAAATAATTACATTTAACAAAAGAAACACACCTGCAGAAGACATAAAAACACATGTACCAGTCTTCTGGACTCTTTCTGCACTTTCTGCTCCTGAATAAGTAAAATAACAATGAGAAAATGTGTTAAAATGCTCTGCAGCGCTGTCTGGTTTACATTACGCAGCAGCCTGCCGTAGTACAAAAGGCGCGAAAACAAAAACATCCATAAAACGTATATTAATGGTTAAAACAACATAAAACAGCTACGTAATGTTAGCGGTATTTACATTATATAATATGAACCAAACATGTCAACATAAATAGATCATTTTTCAAAGAAAACGGTTAAAAATTACAGCAGCATTTCCTAACACAACTTTCCCTCATCAATGCAACACAGCACTGTGAGGAGCTGACGATGACCTACGGAAACTCAGGAGGTACAGAATGAGGTGACAGCCAAAAAGGAAACACGAAGAAAAATAACAATAAAATAAAACAACTAATTAAGATAAAATACACAAATAATCAACAAAATAAATAAATGATCAATCAAATCCCCAAAAATAAAAATGATTAAAGTGCATTTTAAAACTCTGTTACACTACAGATTGTCAAACTATGTAAGATTTGTTTTATAGAGCAATAATTTATTAGCTTACAATCATTTCTATAATGTCACAGTCAGATTGCAGAGCTGCTTAAAATTGTGATGATTAAATCTTCATACAGGGAAAAGTGGCTGGTGGTTGAAGTTCATTGAGAAATTGAAACACACTTAGAAGAAAACATAAATGCTTTCAATCCTATTCAGAACATGCAGTAGTGGTGCTGTTGGAGATGAGAAGGCCAGATCAGGGCCAGATGATTCTCCATCAACACTTAAATAAAACGTAACTCAAATAACTAATAGAAGTCTCAAAGTTGTTCAAAAAGAAATCACTGGAGAGAGTCGGAGTTTGATGCCAAAAGACTTGATTCACAAACAGGAACAAATCCCCAGTCAGACCCTGGGATCAGACTGAAGAAGCTTTCTCTCACTCTTCCTTTTATGCTATCAGTTCTTTTTTCCTTTCTTGACCATACAATGATTATATCCCCTCGTATCCCACAACTAGACAAGAGGTCTGTGAGGGAGTCAAACACTAGGTAGACAAGCCTTATGCTGATATCCAATTAGTGAGATCATACTGGCTGGCTCATGCAACATAGCTCTTTCATGAAACTCTACAGGCCGTTCACTATAAAGCATAACCCTACTAGAGAGTAGAGGAGAAGCACATATAGATAGATAGATAGATAGATAGAGTGTTATGTATAGTATATATATAGAGAGAGCTCAGCCCTGAAAATGAGGGTGTGAGAAAGCAGGAAGCCATGTTTAAATAAAGACTTACTATGTCATGGAGCAATAAGGAACTGAAACTGAGGAACTTCACAAGTTTGTCCGTGTATTAGACGGAAGATACTGAAGTCATAGCAGCTGTTTTCCAGCAGTTTAAGGATTTTTCTTCATCAGAAACAACTTCAGAATGAATATCCAGCCTGTTCTGCTCTTCTGCTTCTTATCAGGTGAGGACTGATTACCCGACTGTGTTGTTGCTGAGTAAAATGTGTTGCAGTGTGTAAAGCTGTTACTGGTGTTACACTGTGTTGGAGCATATACTGATTACATGACTTGACCACAACGTCACAGTTGAAACACAATATGGGGACAGTTGGTTTATTTTACCAGTGTATAGAACCCTTTCCTTACATTTACACCTTCTCTTTTGCATGAATGATAATACTTCCTGATTACCCGTGTGATAGCTTGTTGCTAAAATTAGTCACATTTGTATAACATAATCAAACTATAAATGTTATTAAGCATAAAACAAACAAGTTTCAACCATAAAATGTGAAACGTTTTGTACCTGGTCCACTTTTGTCTGGGGATTGGCTGTTGATTGACTAGGCCAAGATCCTTGCCATCTCGTTTTTACACCACAAAGTACTTTTGCTGCCACTAGGTGGCCCAAAACAACTTGTATGAATGAGGAAAAGAAGTCAAAGTTTATCAGAATGAAGTAAAAGGTCCAGCAAACCTGAAATGTAATGTGTGCATATGAGGATGCAGAGTCACAGGAGGTTAAAGACAGTTGAAACAGGTGTAGTCTGAAGCTACAGCTGGTCATTTTTACCCTTTTAACACAAACATCATTGTTTAACCTGCAATGCATCGACAAAATCAAGCTACGTCAGAGATCTAAAGCTGTTTTCAGTTCCTCACTGATTCCCTCCTGTGGTTTATCATTTAAGATCATTTTATTATCAGAAAGAACCTAATCATGTGGTGGATTAATAAAACAAATATATTCTGGACAATTTCTAACCTTGACTATTTCATTTGGCCAAAACTCTTGTACAACTAGTTGAGTAAAAGGAATAGTTTAATTAGTTTAAGACACCACATACACTAATGAGTCTAAAACAGAGACACTAACCCCTCCCTTCACACATTTTAGACTGGTTTCACACATACAGTGGGCGTATGTGTCACAAATCAGAAATATCGGATCTCTTTCTTAGTTTCCTCTTTTTCTAAGATCAATTTTTGTGTTGTTTTTTCCCTTTTCTTTTCCTTTCCTGAGTTTAACAGCTTACCGCTAGCATTTACTTTGGAAAGTCTTTCTGAGCTCTTCTCCCAACATCTTTACAGGCAGGAGCTGCAGACACATACCTGCACTACAAAAAGCAGCAGCTCAGGCAGAAAAGAGGAACCTTTTTTGTTCTGGGTCTTACCTCATACTTTTGAACCCAGCTTCGAGCAACAGACTAACTGTTTCATTTCCCTGTGCACTTTTAGGGAAGCAAGCTCTTTTCTCTCCCTTTAGACACATTTGCCATGCATTGGTGCAACAACCACCAATGCTAAATACAAATAAACCACTTCTCCTGTTTCCTAGGAAGGTGACCGTACCCTTCTTGATAAAAGACCCTGACCTATATAGGACTCTCCTTCAGTTTCCTTGGATCAGTACTGAATAATGGACTGGTCAACTCCTCAGCAGGTCAACATCCTTGGATGAGATGGCAGGGGTCAAGATCTCTGCCATCTCGTATTTACACTGATTTTTGCATCATAAAAGGACTTTTGCTAACACCAGGTTGCAGAAATAAAAAGTATATGAATGAGGAAAAGAAGTCAAAGTTAAGCAGAATGAAGTAAAAGGTCCAGCACACCCAAAATGTAATGTCTGCATATGAGGATGCACAGTCACAGGAGGTTAAAGACCGTTGAAACAGGTGTAGTCTGAAGCTACAGCTGGTCATTTTTAACCCAAACATCATTGTTTAACTTGCAATGCATCTGTAATAGTTGTGGATGGGTAGGACCCAAATGCAGCACAAAACCAGGGAGCAGTTTCAATTGATCTTTAATATATAGTCTGCATGGTAACTATACAGTTGTATGGCAGAAAGCGTAGGGGGGACAAACAGGGCTCAGGGTCACCGAAGATAGAGTTGGCAGCAGGTAAGGCCAGTCGCACTCATAGACATGAGGTTGAGCAGGCGGAAGTCTCTGGGCTCTCCTGACAGGATTGAAGCCGGAGGACGCCACACAGCCACTGGCAGACAGGAACAAGCGATACTCAAGGTCAAGGACAGAAAGCTGGTGCGTTCACCGGGATAGACAAGAGGAGAGGAGGTCACTAGCAAGCAGGGTCAAAACTAGAGAATCAATCCATGAAATAGTGCTGGAAGGTCTGACATGAAGCAAATGCAAATGACGATCTGCCAAGGAGTGAATGAACAACAGGAGTAAATGTACAGGCTTGATTACAGACGAGGTGCAGCTGAGAGTAAAGGTGAACAGAGTTAACTGATGAGGTGGGTGTGGCTGATCAGCAGGAGTGGAGCAGAGGTGTGGTGAATGGAAATTTACCAGCAGCAGGAGGGTAACGCCAGGTTCACACCGGATGAGGAAGCGAAGCGCCGAAGAGCGGAGCCAGTTTCCTTTTCGGCCATGTTAACCAATGGTGTCGTTCACATAGGAAGCGTGGCGCTCTGCCCCACTGTCGGCTCATGCCGTGCAGAGATTGTTTCGGCGTCTGATCTATTTTCTCCACGTGCCGCGGCCGAATCTGTCAATCCGGGCAGGAAGTCAAACAAAGCAACAACGAGAGTATCCGGTTTTCTAAATAAAGCATTTCAAAATAAAACTATTTTTCAATAATTAAACACCCCGTTTGACGAATGCAATGTGTGTGTGTGTGTGAGTCTAATCAGTGCACGAGATGATTACACAGGCACGTACGTACGTGTACACACACACACACACACACACACACACACACACAAAAGAAAGAGAGGGACACAGAGTGGGCTGGTCATACACATGCAAACAGAGACAGTGAGAAAAAACAGCTTCAAGTGGAAACGAGGAGCAGAGCTGCTTCCCGCCCGGCGCGGAGAAATATGCTTCTGGTGTGAACTGAAGGGCTGTGGCACGTGCGAGAATTTCCAAGCGCAGCGCTTCCGCGTCCAGTGTGAACCTGGCCTAACAGAGCAGACTGTGACAGCATTTTTAATATGAAAAATGATGAATATCTAAGCTGATAATCAGTCGACCCCCACTGTACAGTGTAACACCTGCAGACTGCCAGCTAATGTCAATCAAACACTGATACAACCCCAAGCAGACTGAGACACAAACATTTCTGATATTTTCCCTTTTTCTTCATCCTAATAACACAAAACTACTAATAATATATTTAAAAATATGCTGATATTATTTTCGAATGCAAAGAGGGAAAATAAATGTGATTTCAATTTGACTTTTTATTAAAACACATAAAACACACCAACGTGTTATAAAAGCAGTAGTTAGTGGGAGTAAATTATGTTGCTGAAATAGAAGGAAAGAGTGATTATACAGGCAAGTTTATTTCAGCAACAAACAATTCAAAGTGTTTTACAGAAAACATAAAAAGCATCAAGAAAATATTTAAAAGAAACACAAAACTTCATAAAAAGACATCTGGAGAAATAAAAGAGAGTGAATGAGGACAAAGATGTAATTTAAAACTTTTAAATTGAATCAAATCATCAGTAAAATGTGAGAGTTTATGCTGCATCCATCGAGTCCTTCCTGACAGAATAAATCAAGTCAAATCACAGACTGGTTGAACTGGGCAGCTCCCAGTGTGACTCTGTGGATCAGTGTGGAAATGTTCATTATTGATTGTTGATTTGTTTTCCAACAGTGCTGCAGGATGGAAACATTGGTCTCATCAATGCACAAATCCCCATTTATACAAGAACTGAAGGAGAAAGTATCACAGCTACATGTAACTTTGAGACGACTGGAAGGTGGAGGTACTTCTGTAAGGACGAATGTAAACAATACATTCTTTCAATGTATAGTGGCAGTCATCAAAGTGGAAGATCCAGCATGAGATATTATGAGACAAGTGGAGGAAGTCGTCTGGATGTGACCATAACACAGCTGAGAAAATCTGACTCTGGACGTTACAGGTGTGGTTTGGACAGTTACCGTTCGGGTCCATACCAGGACTTTCAGATCAACGTCACAGATGGTGAGTTTCTACTGAAAGTCATGAAAATGTTTCTTCATGTGTCTGGAGGTCAGAGGAAACGTTTTTCTGACTGCAGCTGATATTTTAATAACCTGATATTTGGTCTAATAATCACTGTGAAGATTGATACAGTCAGTGTTCATTTACTGTCTCAGTGTTTTTAGGAATGAAAATAATAAACTGACTATTTTTTAATCAAATGGTGCCATCGCTTATAAGCAGCCGGTCAGCTAAAGGAGCATTTTATTTCTCATCAGGATTTATTTTGTATCAGTGTGTTTCTTTTTTATTGTTCACAGCTCCGCCCCCTTCAAAACCAAAGTCGACTACAAGATCTGCCCCACCAACACCAACACAGAGTTTCAGAGGAAGCACCACACCTTCATCTTCCACTAAAACCACCAACCAGCAGCAAACTGAGACAACAGCTGGAGGTTCAGGTACATTTACTAGGGGTTAGCATCTCTCCATTAAGACAATCTGATATATCTAGATATATGGAGTACGATACGAATCAGGAACGATACGTATTAAAGTGGAACAATTCGGTTCGATACTATTCGATGGGATTTCTATACGATACAATATGATTGGATATAATGTAATCTGATAGTTCTAAATTAAACATTAATTTTACATTATAAATTAACATAAGTCAATCCTATAAATGTGCCATTGCTTACCTTCAAATATAAATATTTTATAAAACACCAGAGAACTAGTCTTTTTGTTCAGTTCAGAACCATGTCATTGTGTTTATGGCTGTAATACATTGCATGTTGAGAACTTTGTAAAGCCCCTCTGTCAATGAAAACAAATTTAATATTCAATTTTATTATTGGCACAAACTAGAACCAAAGAAACTAGTAAAGGAGGTAAAGAAATAAAATAGAGTTCTGTGTAGACTCAGATCAGAGAATAACAGTTTAAACAAACATCCCTTTCAATTGTTTAATTCATAAGTGCTGAGCCAACACAAGAGAGTAAAACCTGGATCCAGCCTGACATTTCCAGTAAAACTTCAAAACCTGTAAATATTATTTTACTTTTGGAAACAGACAGATGACTATTTATTTTAATGCAGTTTGCTCCTCTCTCACTGTGGACTGACGCGCTGTAGATTGGAGTAAGATGACACCCAGAGGTGATTTCTTTAAAGAGGTTTGTCTCTCTCTATTATACAAAGATGCTGAACTGTGTTCTCTATTATAATGTAAAACACAACAAAGTTAACAGAGTGTTCAGACTTCAGAGCTGTGCTCATACTGTGTCACTGCTGCAGCGTTGCACTTTTACACATCTGCTGTGGCTCAGTTTGGTCTGTAAATACTGAAACATCTCAGCAACTAGTGTCTGAAATACTTCAACACACTGAATCAGCACACACCTCTGAACTCTTCTGGTTTTCTTTTTATTTCTCCGTATGACATACTGCAGCTAACGTGGTAAACCCATGCTCTCATTCCACTTCACTCAGAAAGTTAGCATGGCCACCAAGACTAAATCTTCACCTGAGATAGGGAACCAATCACAGAAGGGGGGAGGCGGGCTCAAGGCGATCATGCCTGTAGAGCGACTCTGTTCACATCCAGCATGGAGTCACGGAGCTGCAGCAACCGTTCCAAGCAGCAGTAGATTGTGTGCTAAATAAACTGGAAGGCAAGTTCACTTTGAAAATAGAACAAAAACTTGCACTGAATGATTTTTCCTTCATAAACAGGAAGTGTTCACGCTGCTCTCTACAGGCTCTGAATACGTCATCGTCTATCGCTGATATGATTGGCTGTAAGTTTGTCCAATAGCGTACAGAAGCATTTGATCAACATTCGTTGATCCCGCCTTCAAAACTGATTTTCCGATTCAAAACGGTTATTTTTTACACCCCTAATATTTACCTTTGGAACTTTACTTTTAAGGAGAAGCTCAGTAAGACAGAGCACTCTCCTAGATGAGTTACATGTGATTTTTTCCAGCAGAACTAGAGATGGGAACTGATAAGATTTTATTGATACCAATACCATTATTGATTCTCCTTATTGGTCTGATATGTGTCAAACATAACTATCACTGTTACTTTGGACGTCTAACATTACATCTAATTGTATTGGAGGTTTTTGGTTATTTTTGGGAGGCCACTCTCCCAAATCGATGTTTTCCTCTGGTGGACAAACTATATACCGGGGTTCCTGTTTCTAAAATACATGGGACATATCTACGGTATTTCTGAACTGTAATTTCACTATAATCAGTTTTACAACTTGATTTTTATCATGCTTTTGATATCTTGTATCTTGTATAGAAAGTTTAAGTTTAATTTTTCATGGTTCAGGGTTCAATAAACATGTTTCTGATACTGACGTTATAAACTGCAGTAGCTTCCCTACTACAGCAGTTTGAACTAGTTTCAACACTGTGTTTCTCATCCAGGTGGGATCTTGTATCTGGCTGTTCCTTTGACTGTGGCTGTTGTCCTGTTGGCTGTTTTTCTACCACTCCTGTACAAATGGAAGAAAAGAAGCTCTATTGGTGAGTTACCTTCCTATTCTAACTCTTTCAATAATTACAAATGAAGAGCAATGAAAACACCTTTGTTGTTCTTTGTCTTCCACAGATGTGAACAGCAGGGGCCATTCAACCGACATAAACATGGAGGTGACTTTATTACTTTACATCATGGTATCTGTGCTCAAGATGTTTAAATAATATAAATGGCACTGTTGTTTTTTACAGTCCATCGTCCATAAGAACTCTGCTCCAGTCTCCACATTGGAAGAATCTGACTACGAGAATGACAATCCATCCTCCACCTACGAGACCCTCAATCCAGCCACCATGTCTCCTGACCAGACGTACTCCACAATCGGACAGCAAATATGATTCTTGTTTTGGATTTGGATAAATCATACCACAAAGAATATAGTTGTGGTTTATTTTATCATATCTTCCTGCTTTAATATCTAAAATATCCTGATCTATTGCCTGCACCTTTTTATATTTCCATTGTTTTTTCTGATGTACTTACTTTATTTTTGTATTGTTTTATTGTTGTTTATTGTTCCGTGTTAACTGGCACATGCATCATTGTTTTAATACTATGCTCTATACCTGCTGCAATATGTATATATAATCCTGTACTAAGCTGTACTAAATATAAAACTGGGAATTTATCTTTGAGTCTTGGTCAGTGGATTTGAAATATAGCACAATCTCACAGAAACTACTGTGAAGCAAATAAAACAGAAGAAAAGCAACAAATCTATATCAACACATTAAATGATTTAATAAATTGTTTGCTTTTATCAGCTTTTTGCAGAGATGCACTTTTCTTTTACAAATAAATAACTGAGGGAGTTTGTGTTGGTATTCTTTCTTGTGCTACTGTAACAGGTTTGGATCAGGTGTGGATAATGATGAGTCAGGGGTTGTTTTCCTGCATTTATTTGCTCCTGCAGAAGACATAAAAAACACTTCTGCACTTTCTGCTCCCTCATCAATGCAACACAGCACTGTGTGATTTAGTTGATTTTCTTTCTTTCTTACACTTTACTAAATAAAAGCTATTAAAACAGACAGAAAACACTTTGTTTTTAACTAATAAATGTCAAACCATAATAACCAATATGGGAACAGTGACACCTAGTGGACAAAACAAAACACTGCATATGTGGGGTAAACACAGCGAAAATAATTACATTTAACAAAAGAAACACACCTGCAGAAGACATAAAAACACATGTACCAGTCTTCTGGACTCTTTCTGTACTTTCTGCTCCTGAATAAGTAAAATGACAATGAGAAAATGTGCTAAAATGCTCTGCAGCGCTGTCTGGTTTACATTACGCAGCAGCCTGCCGTAGTACAAAAGGCGCGAAAACAAAAACATCCATAAAACGTATATTAATGGTTAAAACAACATAAAACAGCTACGTAATGTTAGCGGTATTTACATTATATAATATGCGCCAAACATGTCAACATAAATAGATCATTTTTCAAAGAAAACGGTTAAAAATCACAGCAGCATTTCCTAACACAACTTTCCCTCATCAATTTTTTTTTTCAAAAACTTTATTGAAAAGTTCCCATCAGGACAATGACCATTGGATAATACAAAACGAAGTCTGGCATCTCCAACCAAGAAAATAAATACATATATAGAGACATAAAGTGCATGAAGTGCATAAGTCAGTACAAGAGTAATTAAACATAATAATAAAAATAAATAAAATTAAAAGTAAGATTAAAAAATTAAAAACAGGCCCTCTACAGGCCCTTCACTATAAAGCATAACCCTACAAGAGAGTAGAAGCAGGAGAAGGGAGCCAAAACCGATCTTTTAAAAAAAAAAAATACGACTGAAACTACTTCTAACTTGATGCATAATACTGGTATATAGGTTTACATGAGTATATGATAGATATTCTGAGTAACTAGGTTTAAGCAAAGCATTTTGTTACACAGACGTATGAAAGTTTCTCCACTAAAGCACACCAGCACAACATGAAAAGAAGTCAAACTAAACATGAATCCCTCTGGATGCATTTGGCAGGTCTGGTCTGTCCTCATGCACTTCATGGTTTTATAGATCACACCATGATTTTTACCCTTCATCCTGTTTGTATCTACCTTTCCTTCCTTGTATTCCTTCAGGTGTCCAAACACATTATGATTCATCATGTGTTATCTCTACACAATAACAGTACTGGATATAATCAGTGTGAGCATCTGAGAGATACATACATACAGACAGACAGACATCTTCTGTTTAAGTTTACACATTTGGCTGATGAGTGTTATTAATTCAGCAGCAGATAATGTATTATATGATGGTAAGTTTTCTCCACTACAGTGCACCTCAGCCCCTTGTGGCCAAAATGAGCATTACAACAAAAACTGATAAAACCTTTCTTCCCACCTGTTTCACTGATGAAAAAGAAAATTAAGGAACTTTAAACTATAAAACAGTTTTCTTTTTGAATTTCTAGACACAGCACAAAGTCACCATTTTAAGATTACTGTTAAGAGGAAGTAAGAGAGTATGTTATATATAGCATATATATAGAGAGAGAGCTCATCCCTGTGAATGAGGGCATGAGAGAGCAGGAAGTCATGTTAAAATAAAGATGTGTTATGTCATCAAGAAATGCGGAACTGAAAGTGAGCAATAAGGAACTTACAGTGAGGACGTTTTTCAACACATCTCTACATCACTGCAACAGGCCAACAACTTAAATACTTCAATTACGGATCCAACGATTTAAGTTATTTGTTACATCCAAAAAGTAATCAAGTACTCTAACCCATTACCCCCAACACTGGATGTCACAGTATGTTAGCCCTGAGAATGAGAGCGTGAGAAAGCAGGAAGCCATGTTGAAATGAAGACTGGCAACTTAGTTGAGCAATGCAGAACTTAAAGTGAGGAACTTCAAAGGTTGGAGGTGCATTAGACGGAAGATACTGAAGTCATAGCAGCAGTTTTCAGCAGTTTAAGGATTTTCCTTCATCAGAAACAACTTCAGAATGAATATCCAGCATGTTCTGTTCTTCTGCTTCTTATCAGGTGAGGACCGATTACCCGACTGTGTTGTTGCTGAGTAAAATGTGTTGCAGTGTGTAAAGCTGTTACTCACTGCAACAGGCCAACACACACTACTTACATGTTACTGTATTGTTCTTGCTCTTATTTCCTCACACTAATTGAAAATAATGTGAATATTTCCATGAAGTGAATGCTGTCCCTTCTGAGCTGCCGTACAGGTGAGCAGTGATATAACTGTAAAAATAGAAACGGTGCAAATTTGTGGTGGATTTTCTTTTCTTGTGGTTAAAAGGTAGCTACAGGAATAGTTGGTTAAAAATAATAATGGATTACCTTTACAGAACGTAACTAACCAACTGAGTACTTAAATTGCAGATCCAACCATTATAGATACTCATTACATCCAAAAAGTAATCCAAGTACTCTCACCCATGTGTGGTGCAGTATGTTATATTCATGTAGCGCTCAGCCCTGAGAATGAGAGCGTGAGAAAGCAGGAAGCCATGTTGAAATGAAGACTTGCCACTTCATTGAGCAATGCAGAACTTAAAGTGAGGAACTTCACAAGTTTGTCAGTGTTTTAGACGGAAGATACTGAAGTCATAGCAGCAGTTTTCTAAAGCCTCACTGATTCCCTCCTGTGGTTTATCATTTAAGATCATATTATTATTATTATCAGAAAGAACCTTAAAGACACCACATACACTGATGAGTCTAAAACAGAGACACTAACTTTTAGACTTGTTCCTCATATACAGCGGTTGTGTGTGTCACAAGAAGAATGCCAGATAAGCAGCCACAGAAACCTCACTGCTGTAAGACTGAAGACTTCTCTTTTGCTCTTTCTTTCTTTTCTACTCAGTTGCAAATGTTAAACTTGTTGTGCCAAAATTTACAGCAATACAAACCCCATCACAAGGCTGCCTTTAAATTTAACAAACATTTAACAAACAAGAAACGTTTCTCGTGCTCACCTGAAACTTTCAATATTTTTTCTTTTCCCCATGTCCCTTTACGGGCTCCGTAGGATGCAGCACCTGAATTCGGACACAGCTTGTGAAAAGTCTACTTCATATAAAATGCTGCTTCACAATACAATGAATACATATTTAAACGTTTCTACATGAAACATTGTCCATCAGCAGCTTCTGTGCAAAATAATCTGTAAAAGACTGAGACGTAATGTTGAAATTGTTAATTTTTTGTAAGACCTCTCATGCATCTGTTCTGTAAATAGATGGTTTATTATAGTACAGTACACACACAATCAAGTTGAGCTGTATGTGGCCCTTGAACTGAAATGAGTTTTACACCCCTGCTTTAAATGAACATCTGTTTAATGGAATGTGTCTTTATAACATGAAATATCTGAACAATACATTTAAAAAAGTGCATCATATAATTAGCTTCCAAAACATAACAAGTTCATGATGTATTACAAACTGAATGGACGGGCAGTAAACTTTTAAGATAGCTGATAGTCGGACTGTGCCAGAGAGTGTTGGCTGCATCAGAGGAGGGCATGTTGCAGAGCGGAGCGGGAACTTTTTATAAAATCAGCCGACTGATAAAAACATGTTGATCCCAATAATATGAAAAATGATGAATATCTAAGCTGATTATCAATTTGGGTGATAATCAGTCGACCCCCACTGTACAGTGTAACCTGCAGACTGCCAGCTAATGTCAATCAAACACTGATACAACCCCAAGCAGACTGAGACACAAACATTTCTGATATTTTCCCTTTTTTCTTCATTCTAATACAAAACTACTAATAATATATTTAAAATATGCTGACATTATTTTCGAATGCAAAGAAGGAAAATAAATGTGATTTCAATTTGACTTTTTATTAAAACACATAAAACACACTAACGTGTTGTAAAAGCAGTAGTTAGTGGGAGTAAATGATGTTGCTGAAATAGAAGGAAAGAGTGATTATACAGGCAAGTTTATTTCAGTAACAGACAATTCAAAGTGTTTTACAGAAAACATAAAAAGCATCAAGAAAAGATTTAAAAGAAACACAAAACTTCATAAAAAGACATCTGGAGAAATAAAAGACAAATGAAGAGGACAAAAATGTCATTTAAAACTTTTAAATTAAATCAAATCATCAGAAAAATGTGAGAGTTTATGCTGCATCCATCGAGTCCTTTCAAGTCAAATCACAGACTGGTTGAACTGGGCAGCTCCCAGTGTGACTCTGTGGATCAGTGTGGAAATGTTCATTATTGATTGTTGATTTGTTTTCCAACAGTGCTGCAGGATGGAAACATTGGTCTCATCAATGCACAAACCCCCATTTATAGAACTAAAGGAGAAAGTCTCATAGTTACATGTTACTTTAACACGACTGGAAGCACAAAGTACTTCTGTAAGGACAAATGTAAACAATACATTCTTGAAATGAATGGTGGCAGAGCTCAAAGAGACAGATACAGCATAAGATATAAAACAACACCTACAGGAAGTCGTCTGGATGTGACCATCACACAGCTGAGAAAATCTGACTCTGGACGTTACAGGTGTGGTTTGAACAGTTACCGTTCGGGTCCACACAAGCAGTTTGAGCTCGTCGTCACAGATGGTGAGTTTCTACTGAAAGTCATGAAATGTTTCTTCATGTGTCTGGAGGTCAGAGGAAACATTTTTCTGACTGCAGCTGATATTTTAATAACCTGATATTTGGTCTAATAATCACTGTGAAGATTGATACAGTCAGTGTTCATTTACTGTCTCAGTGTTTTTAGAACTATTTCAATTTAATGTTACCATTGTTTTTATAAGCAGCCGGTCAGCTAAAGGAGTGTTTCTTTTTTATTGTTCACAGCTTCGCCCCCTTCAAAAACAACGTTTACTCCTACACCTGCCCCACCACCAACACCAACACAGAGTTTCAGAGGAAGCACCACACCTTCATCTTCCACTAAAAACACCAACCAGCAGCAAACTGAGACAACAGCTGGAGGTTCAGGTACATTTACTAGGGGTTAGCATCTCTCCAATAAGACAATCTGATATATCTAGATATATGGAGTACGATACGAATCAGGAACGATACATATTAAAGTGGAACGATTCGGTTCGATACTATTCGATGGGATTTCTATACGATACAATAAGATTGGATATGATGTAATCTGATAGTTCTTTGTTTAAATTAAACATTAATTTTACATTATAAATTAACATAAGTCAATCCTATAAATGTGCCATTGCTTACCTTCAAATATAAATATTTTATAAAAGACCAGAGAACTAGTCTTTTTGTTCAGTTCAGAACCATGTCATTGTGTTTATGGCTGTAATACATTGCATGTTGAGAACTTTGTAAAGCCCCTCTGTCAATGAAAACAAATTTAATATTCAATTTTATTATTGGCACAAACTAGAACCAAAGAAACTAGTAAAGGAGGTAAAGAAATAAAATAGAGTTCTGTGTAGACTCAGATCAGAGAATAACAGTTTAAACAGACATCTCTTTCAATTTTTTAATTCATAAGTGCTGAGCCAACACAAGAGAGTACAATCTGGATCCAGCCTGACATTTCCAGTAAAACTTCAAAACCTATAAATATTATTTTACTTTTGGAAACAGACAGATGACTATTCATTTTAATGCAGTTTGCTCCTCTCTCACTGCGGACTGACACGCTGTAGATTGGAGTAGGATGACACCCAGAGGTGATTTCTTTAGAGAGGTGTGTCTCTCTTTATTATACAAAGATGCTGAACTTTGTTCTCTATTATAATGTAAAACACAACAAAGTTAGCAGAGTGTTCAGACTTCAGAGCTGTGCTCATACTGTGTCACTGCTGCAGCGTTGCACTTTTACACATCTGCTGTGGCTCAGTTTGGTCTGTAAATACTGAAACATCTCAGCAACTAGTGTCTGAAATACTTCAACACACTGAATCAGCACACACCTCTGAACTCTTCTGGTTTTCTTTTTATTTCTCCGTATGACATACTACAGCAGTAACAGCTTATCAATAATAAGCTGCAGACACAGCTGTTTACAGGACATTATCGTTCATACTGTGGATAATCACACCGTTATTATAGTTTGTGCTGTTTTACACTCCTACATACTGCAGCGGTTTTTGTCTACTGTTCCGTTCTTCTAGTAAAATTCAAACCTTTTCCAAATTTTGGATTTCAGACTTAAGCTGCATCATGTCTTTTACTTGTTGTGACGATTAATGTTATATTTATGGGAGAGCGAGATAGTGAGAGAGCTTCAGAAAGGAGCAGACGGAGCTTTCAGCAGCTGCATCAAACCGATTCATAACTTCATTTTTTTCAAATTAAGAAATTACCCTGCCTCTGGTGGACAAACTATATACCGGGGTTCCTGTTTCTAAAATACATGGGACATATCTATGGTTTTTCTGAACTGTAATTTCAGTAATCAATTTTGGAACTTGATTTTTATCATGCTTTTGATATCTTGTATACTTGTTTAGAAAGTTTAAGTTTCATTTTTCATGGTTCAGGGTTCAATAAACATGTTTCTGATTCTGACTTTATAAACTGCAGTAGCTCCCCTACTACAGCAGTTTGAACTAGTTTCAACACTGTGTTTCTCATCCAGGTATGATCTTGTATCTGGCTGTTCCTTTGACTGTGGTTATTTCTGTGACTGTGGCTGTTTCTGTGACTGTGGTTGTTGTCCTGTTGGCTGTTTTTCTACCGCTCCTGTACAAATGGAAGAAAATATGCTCTAATGGTGAGTTACCTTTCTATTCTAACTCTTTCAATAATTACAAATGAAGAGCAATGAAAACACCTTTGTTGTTCTTTGTCTTCCACAGATGTGAACAGCAGGGGCCATTCAACCGACATAAACATGGAGGTGACTTTATTACTTTACATCATGGTATCTGTGCTCAAAATGCTTAAATAACAGAAGAGAGTCTGGGCTGTTAAAATGGCTGTGTATCTCATGTATGTAATCATTCCTCATCACTTTGGTAAATGGCACTGTTGTTTTTTCAGTCTGTCGTCTATGATGACTGTGTTCCAGTCTCCACATTGGGAGAGTCTGGCTACGAGAACGACAATCCATCCTCCACCTACGAGACCCTCAATCCAGCCACCATGTCTCCTGACCAGACGTACTCCACAATCGGACAGCAAATATGATACTTGTTTTGGATTTGGATAAATCATACCACAAAGAATATAGTTGTGGTTTATTTTGAGGACATCTTTCTGCTTTAATATCTAAAATATCATCCACTGTTCTCCCATGTTGTCTCTAATCTCCATTAAAGGAACACACCACCATATTCAGTTGTATACGGACTTTGTTTTATTGTATATTGACAACCGACTGTAATGTATCCCATAAATACTGTCTGTTTCTGAGCATTACATCAAACTCTCCGGTTTTAAAATAAACTGGCAGAAATCAGCAATGTGTTATACCCCTGTCCCTAATAGATGTGGTTTATTTTGAGGACATCTTCCTTCTTTAATATCTAAAATATCCTGATGTATTGCCTGTACCTTTTTATATTTCCATTGTTTTTTCTGATGTACTTACTTTATTTTTGTATTGTTTTATTGTTGTTTATTGATCTGTGTTAACTGGCATATGCATCGCTGTTTTAATGCTATGCTCTATACCTACTGCAAATGTATATATAATACTGCTGTACTAAATATAAAACTGGGAAGTTATCTTTGAGTCTTTGTGAGTGGATTTGAAATATAGCACAAACTCACAGAAACTACTGTGAAGCAAATAAAACAACAGAAATGCAACAAATCTATATCAAGACATTAAATTATTTAATAAATTATTTGCTTTTATCAGCTTTTTGCAGAAATGCACTTTTCTTTTACAAATAAATAACTGAGGGAGTTTGTGTTGATATTCTTTCTTGTGCTACTGTAACAGGTTTGGATCAGGTGTGGATAATGATGAGTCAGGGGTTGTTTTCCTGCATTTATTTGCTCCTGCAGAAGACATAAAAACACTTCTGCACTTTCTGCTCCCTCATCAATGCAACACAGCACTGTGTGATTTAGTTGATTTTCTTTCTTTCTTACACTTCACTAAATAAAAGCTATTAAAACAGACAGAAAACACTTTGTTTTTAACTAATAAATGTCAAACCATAATAACCAATATGGGAACAGTGACACCTAGTGGACAAAACGAAACACTGCATATGTGGGGTAAACACAGCGAAAATAATTACATTTAACAAAAGAAACACACCTGCAGAAGACATAAAAACACATGTACCAGTCTTCTGGACTCTTTCTGCACTTTCTGCTCCTGAATAAGTAAAATAACAATGAGAAAATGTGCTAAAATGCTCTGCAGCGCTGTCTGGTTTACATTACGCAGCAGCCTGCCGTAGTACAAAAGGCGCGAAAACAAAAACATCCATAAAACGTATATTAACGGTTAAAACAACATAAAACAGCTACGTAATGTTAGCGGTATTTACATTATATAATAAGTGCCAAACATGTCAACATAAATAGATCCTTTTTCAAAGAAAACGGTTAAAAATCACAGCAGCGTTTCCTAACACAACTTTCCCTCATCATTTTTTTTTTCAAAAACTTTATTGAAAAGTTCCAGTCAGGACAATGACCATTGGATAATACAAAACGAAGTCTGGCATCTCCAACCAAGGAAATAAATACCTATATAGAGACATAAAGTGCATGAAGTGCATAAGTCAGTACAAGAGTAATTAAACATAATAATAAAAATAAATAAAATTAAAAGTAAAATTAAAAAATTAAAAACAGACCCTCTACAGGCCCTTCACTATAAAGCATAACCCTACAAGAGAGTAGAAGCAGGAGAAGGGAGCCAAAACCGATCTTTTTTTTTTTTTAAAAATACGACTGAAACTACTTCTAACTTGATGCATATGACTGGTATATAGGTTTACATGAGTATATGATAGATATTCTGAGTAACTAGGTTTAAACAAAGCATTTTGTTACACAGACGTATGAAAGTTTCTCCTCTAAAGCACACCAGCACAACATGAAAAGAAGTCAAACTAAACATGAATCCCTCTCGATGCATTTGGCAGGTCTGGTCTGTCCTCATGCACTTCATGGTTTTATAGATCACACCATGATTTTTACCCTTCATCCTGTTTGTATCTACCTTTCCTTCCTTGTATTCCTTCAGGTGTCCAAACACATTATGATTCATCATGTGTTATCTCTACACAATAACAGTACTGGATATAATCAGTGTGAGGATCTGTGAGCTACACACACACACACACACACACACACACTTATATATAAACAGTATATCTTCTGTTTAAGTTTAAGGTTACACATTTGGCTGATAAGTGTTTTTAATTCAGCAGCAGCCCCTTGTGGCCAAAATTAATATTACAACAAAAACTGACAAAACCTTTCTTCCCACTTATTTCACAGATGAAAAAGAAAATGAAGGAACTTTAAACTATAAAAGAGAAAACCAGTTTTCTTTTCTCACTTGCCTTTTAGGGCTTCTGTACATTTAATTTCTAGACACAGCACAAAGTCACCATTTTAAGTTTACTGTTAAGAGGAAGTAAGAGAGTATGTTATACATAGTATATATATATGTATATATATATATAGCTCAGCCCTGAGAATGAGGGCATGAGAGAGAGCAGGAAGTCATGTTTAAATAAAGACTTACTATGTTATTGAGCAATGAGGAAATTAAAGTGAGGAAGTTCACAAGTGTGTCCGTGTATCAGACGGAAGATACTGAAGTCATAGCAGCAGTTTTCAGCAGTTTAAGGATTTTTCTTCATCAGAAACAACTTCAGAATGAATATCCACCCTGTTCTGCTCTTCTGCTTCTTATCAGGTGAGGACCGATTACCCGACTGTGTTGTTGCTGAGTAAAATGTGTTGCAGTGTGTAAAGGTGTTACTGGTGTTACACTGTGCTGGAGCATATACTGATTACATGACTTGACCACAACGTCACAGTTGAAACGCAACTTAACCTCCTAAGATGTGAGCTTTTGTTTGTTGTGTATTTTTAATTTCTCCTAGATATTTGGGGTCAGTAGAACCTTGTAAGGTCAAAAACTAAGCATTATCATTGAACAGGAAGTCATTTTGCATGAACGATAATACTTCCTGATTACCCGTGTCATAGCTTGTTGCTAAAATTAGTCACATTTGTATAACATAATCAAACTATAAATGTTATTAAGCATAAAACAAACAAGTTTCAACCATAAAATGTGATAAGTTTTGTACCTGGTCCACTTTTGTCTGGGGATTGGCTGTTGATTGACTAGGCCAAGATCCCTGCCATCTCGTTTTTACACCATCAAGTACTTTTGCTGCCACCAGGTGGCCCAAAACAACGTGTATGAATGATTAAAAGAAGTCAAAGTTCATCAGAATGAAGTAAAAGGTCCAGCAAACTCAAAATGTAAAGTCTGCATATGAGGATGCAGAGTCACATGAGGTTAAAGACAGTTGAAACAGGTGTAGTCTGAAGCTACAGCTGGTCATTTTTACCCTTTTAACACAAACATCATTGTTTAACTTGCATTGCATCGACAAAATCGAGCTACGTCAGAGATCTAAAGCTGTTTTCAGTTCCTCACTGATTCCCTCCTGTGGTTTATCATTTACAGTTTTTCTCTATTGCCAAAACACAAAACCCAGTACTCTAAACCAAATGACCAGTTGCCTAAACACATTTAGTAAAACTACCCCCCTTTTGCCACAACCACAAACACAATTCACCTGTAGACACTGTTCACAAAACCCATTCCCTTTTTCTCAAAACTCTAAACACATTTTACCGTGCTAAAACACATTTTGCATATAACTCTGCTCCAATATGCATTGTGAAGCTCATGTGATGCAAAACGCTACCCACAATCAGCAAAACTTGAACACAATGAACATACCTGGTGTCAATCAGTAAACACAACGACTCATAATTGAAAACACCTATTGCAAATGATGTGACCACACCTATATAAGTCAGTGCAGTTTGCTGAAGGTTCAAAAACAAAAATGGATGATCAAGACAGAAGAAGAGGAGTTCGTGTCAGAGGAGGGAGAGGAGTTCGTGGCAGAGGAGGCAGAGGAGGCAGAGGAGGCAGAGGAGCGGGCCGAGGAGGGAGAGGAGCAGGTCAAGGAGGGAGAGGAGCAGGGAGAGGAGCAGGCCGAGGAGGGAGAGGAGCAGGCCAAGGAGGGAGAGGAGCAGGCCGAGGAGGGAGAGGAGGGGGCCGAGGAGTGGGCCAAAGAGGGCGAGAAGCAGTCCAAAGAGGAGCAGGCCAAGGAGGGAGAGGAGAAGGAGGGCAAGCAAGACAACGCATTTTCATTACAGATGAAATGAGAGCAACAGTCATTGACCACGTCATTGTCCACGGCATGACATGACTCATTTTTGCATTGAGTTGTGATATTACTGCATTTTCTGCATTATGTAACTATTCCCATGAAATGCACACATCTATAGTAAATGCCCAAAACATATTTGAGAATAAATAAGGGTTGCTCAAATGCATCCTGGCAGTTGTGAAACTGTAAAAAGAACAGTCTCACACTGTGAAAATTGTGTTTTCAATTTTTTTGGTAATGTGGTTCATGATGCTCAGTAGTGTTCACATTTTTGCAGGCCTTGAGTGGTATTTTGGTGTCAGAGTTTGCTTTTGAGCATATGAGCATCTGTTTTGGTGTGATGAGTTTGCTTTTGAGCATATGAGCACCTGTTTTGGTGTGATGAGTTTGGTTTTGAGCATATGAGCACCTGTTTTGGTGTGATGAGTTTGGTTTTGAGCATATGAGCACCTGTTTTGGTGTGATGGGTTGGTTTTGAAAAGAAACTGTGAGGTTTAGTGTACGTAGCTTTAGAAAAGTGTTTTGTGTTTAGAGTTTTGTGAAAAGTGAGGGCAGTATCGTGAAATGTGTTTAAGCAATAGAGAAAAACTGTAAGATCATTTTATTATCAGAAAGAACCTAATCATGTGGTGGATTAATAAAACAAATATATTCCGGACAATTTCTAACCTTGACTATTTCATTTGGCCAAAACTCTTGTACAACTAGTTGAGTACAAGCAATAGTTGAATTAGTTAAAGACACCACATACACTGATGAGTCTAAAACAGAGAAACTAACTCCTCCCTTCACACATTTTAGACTGGTTTCACACATACAGTGGGCGTATGTGTCACAAGTCTTTGTTGGTTTCCTGTTTTTCTAAGATCAATTTTTCTGTAGTCTGTTTTCCCCTTCTCGTTTTCCAGGACAGACCAAATTCACCAATCACACCAAGCCTGGCCATTAATTTAATAAAATGGAAAAATTAACCCCAAGACTGCAAAAATGTGCTCTCTAGCGTCACCTAGAAACACTAAAACAGCCACTACGCCTGATAGGAATGTCGTAGAAAGATCAAACCAAAACTCAATTATTTGTCTTATCAAGACCTACAAATCACGCGATGACACCCCTGACCTAAATCCAACAGGAAGTGCACATTTTGTCTTTTAAATGTATGATTTTTGACGATTTTTCAGGCATTTCAAAATATATACATTATTCCTGAATACTTTCAGCTACAGACTCCATTCAAACGTCAGAATATAGCCACAAGTCTCATCTATAGATGTGTGTAATTTGGTCTGGCTATGTTTTACGAATCAAATCATCAGTAAAATGTGAGAGTTTATGCTGCATCCATCGAGTCCTTCCTGATAGAATAAATCAAGTCAAATCACAGACTGGTTGAACTGGGCAGCTCCCAGGGTGACTCTGTGGATCAGTGTGGAAATGTTAATTATTGATTGTTGATCTTTTCCAACAGTGCTGCAGGATGGAAACATTGGTCTCATCAATGCACAAATCCACAGTTATACAGGAACTGAAGGACAAAGTATCACAGTTCCATGTTCCTTTACTACAACTGGAAGGTGGAGGTACTTCTGTACGGTCGAATGTGGACAATACATTCTTTCAACGTATGGTGGCAGTGTTCAAAGTGGCAGATACAGCATGAGATATTATGAGACAAGTAGAGGAAGTTGTCTGGATGTGACCATCACACAGCTGAGAAAATCTGACTCTGGACGTTATTGGTGTGGTTTGTACATCTATTACACAACATATCACGACCAGCAGTTTGAGCTCATCGTCAGAGATGGTGAGTTTCTACTGAAAGTCATGAAAATGTTTCTTCATGTGTCTGGAGGTCAGAGGAAACATTTTTCTGACTGCAGCTGATATTTTAATAACCTGATATTTGGTCTAATAATCACTGTGAAGATTAATACAGTCAGTGTTCATTTACTGTCTCAGTGTTTTTAGGAATGAAAATAATGAATAGATTATTTTAATTTAATGTTACCATTGTTTTAATAAGCAGCCGGTCAGCTAAAGGAGCATTTTATTTCTCTCATCAGGATTTATTTTGTATCAGTGTGTTTCTTTTTTATTGTTCACAGCTCCGCCCCCTTCAAAACCAAAGCCGACTGTCAGACCTTCAACCCCACCACCAACAACAACACCAACAACACCAACACAGAGTTTCAGAGGAAGCACCACACCTTCATCTTCCACTAAAACCACCAACCAGCAGCAAACTGAGACAACAGCTGGAGGTTCAGGTACATTTACTAGGGGTTAGCACCTCTCCAATAAGACAATCTGATATATCTAGATATATGGAGTACGATACGAATCAGGAACGATACGTATTAAAGTGGAACGATTCGGTTCGATACTATTCGATGGGATTTCTATACGATACAATACGATTGGATATGATGTAATCTGACAGTTCTTTGTTTAAATTAAACATTAATTTTACATTATAAATTAACAAGTCAATCCTATAAATGTGCCATTGCTTACGTTCAAATATAAATATTTTAAATATAAAAACCAGAGAACTAGTCTTTTTTATACTTTGATTTCAGACTATAAGCTGCATCATGTCTTTTACTTGCTGTGACGATTAATGTTATATTTATGGGAGAGCGAGAAAGTGAGAGAGCTTCAGAAAGGAGCAGAAGGAGCTTTCAGCAGCTGCATCAAACCGATTCATAATTTAATTTTTTACAAATTAAAAAATTACCCTGCCTCTGGTGGACAAACTATATAACAGGGTTCCTGTTTCTAAAATACATGGGATATATCTACGGTATTTCTGAACTGTAATTTCAGTCATCAGTTCTGGAACTTGATTTTTATCATGCTTTTGATATCTTGTATACTTGTTTAGAAAGTTTAAGTTTCATTTTTCATGGTTCAGGGTTCAATAAACATGTTTCTGATTCTGACTTTATAAACTGCAGTAGCTCCCCTACTACAGCAGTTTGAACTAGTTTCAACACTGTGTTTCTCATCCAGGTGGGATCTTGTATCTGGCTGTTTCTGTGACTGTGGTTGTTGTCCTGTTGGCTGTTTTTCTACCGCTCCTGTACAAATGGAAGAAAAGAAGCTCTAATGGTGAGTTACCTTCCTATTCTAACTCTTTCAATAATTACAAATGAAGAGCAATGAAAACACCTTTGTTGTTCTTTGTCTTCCACAGATGTGAACAGCAGGGGCCATTTAACCGACATAAACATGGAGGTGACTTTATTACTTTGCATCATGGTATCTCTGCTCAAGATGTTTAAATAATATAAATGGCACTGTTGTGTTTTTCAGTCCATCGTCCATAAGAACTCTGCTCCAGTCTCCACATTGGGAGAGTCTGACTACAAGAATGACAATCCATCCTCCACCTACGAGACCCTCAATCCAGTCACCGTGTCTCCTGACCAGACGTACTCCACACTCAGACAGCAAATATGATTCTTGTTTTGGATTTGGATAAATCATACCACAAAGAATATAGTTGTGGTTTATTTTGAGCACATCTTCCTGCTTTAATATCTAAAATATCATCCAGAAATCAGTTATGTGTTATACCCCTGTCCCTAATAGATGTGGTTTATTTTGAGGACATCTTCCTTCTTTAATATCTAAAATATCCTGATCTATTGCCTGTACCTTTTTATATTTCCATTGTTTTTTCTGATGTACTTACTTTATTTTTGTATTGTTTTATTGTTGTTTATTGATCCGTGTTAACTGGCACATTCATCACTGTTTTAATGCTATGCTCTATACCTACTGCAAATGTATATATAATACTGCTGTACTAAATATAAAACTGGGATGTTATCTTTGAGTCTTTGTGAGTGGATTTGAAATATAGCACAATGTCACAGAAACTACTGTGAAGCAAATAAAACAGAAGAAATGCAACAAATCTATATCAACACATTAAATTATTTAATAAATTGTTTGCTTTTATCAGCTTTTTGCAGAGATGTACTTTTCTTTTACAAATAAATAACTGAGGGAGTTTGTGTTGATATTCTTTCTTGTGCTACTGTAACAGGTTTGGATCAGGTGTAGATAATGATGAGTCAGGGGTGAGTCAGTATATCTTTTGTTTAAGTTTAAGGTTACACATTTGGCTGATAAGTGTTATTAATGTAGCAGCAGATAATGTATTATATGATGTAAGTGTTTGGTCCACCACAGTGCACCTCAGCCCCTTGTGGCCAAAATGAGCATTACAACAAAAACTTAAACTTTTCTTCCCACCTGTTTCACAGATGAAAAAGAAATTAAAGAACTTTAAACTATAAAACCAGTTTTCTTTTCTCACTTGCCTTTTAGGGCTTCTGTACATTTAATTTCTAGACACAGCACAAAGTCACCATTTTAAGTTTACTGTTAAGAGGAAGGAAGAGAGTATGTTATATATAGTATATTTTGAGGCCTGAGAATGATGACATGTGAGAAAGCAGGAAGTCATGTTTAAATAAAGACTTACTATGTCATCGAGCAACGCGGAACTTAAAGTGAGGAAATTCACAAGTTTGTCCGTGTATCAGACGGAGGATACTGAAGTCATAGCAGCAGTTTAAGGATTTTTCTTCATCAGAAACAACTTCAGAATGAATATCCAGCCTGTTCTGCTCCTCTGCTTATCAGGTGAGGACCGATTACTCGACTGTGTTGTTGCTGAGTAAAATGTGTTGCAGTGTGTAAAGGTGTTACTGGTGATACACTGTGTTGGAGCATATACTGATTACATGACTTGACCACAACGTCACAGTTGAAATGCAACCTAACCTCCTAAGATGTGAGCTTTTGTTTGTTATGCATTTTTAATTTCTCCTAGATATTTGGGGTCAGTAGAACCTTGTAAGTTCAAAAACTAAGCATTATCATTGAACAGGAAGTAATTTTGCATGAACAATAATACTTCCTGATTACCCGTGTGATAGCTTGTTGCTAAAATTAGTCACATTTGTATAACATAATCAGACTATAAATGTTATTAAGCATAAAACAAACAAGTTTCAACCATAAAATGTGATAAGTTTTGTACCTGGCCCACTTTTGTCTGGGGATTGGCTGTTGACTGACTAGGCCAAGATCCCTGCCATCTCATTTTTACACCATAAAGTACTTTTGCTGCCACCAGGTGGCCCAAAACAACGTGTATGAATGAGGAAAAGAAGTCAAAGTTCATCAGAATGAAGTAAAAAGTCCAACAAACCTGAAATGTAATGTCTGCATATGAGGATGCACAGTCACAGGAGGTTAAAGACAGTTGAAACAGGTGTAGTCTGAAGCTACAGCTGGTCATTTTTACCCTTTTAACACAAACATCATTGTTTAACTTGCATGTGTAACGGCTGTGGATGGGTAGGACCCAAATGCAGCACAAAACCAGGGAGCAGTTTCAATTGATCTTTAATATATAGTCTGCATGGTAACTGTACAGTTGTATGGCAGAATGTGTAAGGGGGACAAACAGGGTTCAGGGTCACTGAAGACAGAGTTGGCAGCAGGTAAGGCCAGTCACACTCACAGACATGAGGTTGAGCAGGTGGAAGTCTCTGGGCTCTCCTGACAGGATTGAAGCCGGAGGACGCCACACAACCACTGGCAGACAGGAACAAGCGATACTCAAGGTCAAGGACAGAAAGCTGGTGCATTCACCGGGATAGACAAGAGGAGAGGAGGTCACTAGCAAGCAGGGTCGAAACTAGAGAAACAGTTTATGAAGTAGCGCTGGAAGATCTGACATGAAGCAAATGCAAATGACGATCTGCCAAGGAGTGAATGAACAACAGGAGTAAATGTACAGGCTTGATTACAGACGAGGTGCAGCTGAGAGTCCAGGTGAACAGAGTTAACTGAGGAGGTGGGTGTGGCTGAGCAGAGGTGTGGTGAATGGAAATTTACCAGCAGCAGGAGAGTAACGCTTCCTCGTCCGGTGTGAACCTGGCCTAACAGAGCAGACTGTGACAGCATTTTTTTTTTTTAAGTATATTTTTTCAGGCTTTTTTGCCTTTAATGGACAGGTTAGTAGAGATAGACAGGAAACAGGAGGCAGCGAGAGGGGAATGACATGCAGGATAAGACAGCTCGGTGAGGGATTCGAACCGGGGTCGCCTGCAGCGAGGACTGTAGCCTCCACACATGGGGTGGGTGCTCTACCCGCTGAGCTACGCTCAACCCTGTGACAGTGTTTTTAATATGAAAAATTATGAATATCTAAGCTGGGGTGATAATCAGTCGACCCCCACTGTACAGTGTAACACCTGCAGACTGCCAGCTAATGTCAATCAAACACTGATACAACCCCAAGCAGACTGAGACACAAACATTTCTGATATTTTCCCTTTTTCTTCATTCTAACACAAAACTACTAATAATATATTTAAAAACATGCTGACATAATATTTAAACTGAATCAAATCAGAAAAATGTGAGAGTTTATGCTGCATCGTTACAGGAAGTGTTCACTTACTGTCTCAGTGTTTTTAGGAATGAAAATAATAAACTGACTATTTTTTATCAAATGTTGCCATCGTTTATAAGCAGCCGATCAGCCAAAGGAGCATTTTATTTCTCTCATCAGGATTTATTTTGTATCAGTGTGTTTCTTGTTTATTGTTCACAGCTCCGCCCCCTTCAAAACCAAAGTTTACTCCTAGACCTGCCCCACCAACACCACCACCACCAACACCAACACCAACACAGAGTTTCAGAGGAAGCACCACACCTTCATCTTCCACTAAAACCACCAACCAGCAGCAAACTGAGACAACAGCTGGAGGTTCAGGTACATTTACTAGGGGTTAGCATCTCTCCAATAAGACAATCTGATATATCTAGATATATGGAGTACGATACGAATCAGGAACGATACGTATTAAAGTGGAACGATTCGGTTCGATACTATTCGATGGGATTTCTATACGATACAATACGATTGGATATGATGTAATCTGATAGTTCTTTGTTTAAATTAAACATTAATTTTACATTATAAATTAACATAAGTCAATCCTATAAATGTGCCATTGCTTACGTTCAAATATAAATATTTTATAAAAGACCAGAGAACTAGTCTTTTTGTTCAGTTCAGAACCATGTCATTGTGTTTATGACTGTAATACATTGCATGTTGAGAACTTTGCAAAGCCCCTCTGTCAATGAAAACAAACTTCATATTCAATTTTATTATTGGCACAAACTAGAACCAAAGAAACTAGTAAAGGAGGTAAAGAAATAAAACAGAGTTCTGTGTAGACTCAGATCAGAGAATAACAGTTTAAACAGACAAAGTTCACAACAAAGTTAGCAGAGTGTTCAGACTTCAGAGCTGTGCTCATACTGTGTCACTGCTGCAGCGTTGCACTTTTACACATCTGCTGTGGCTCAGTTTGGTCTGTAAATACTTAAACATCTCAGCAACTAGTGTCTGAAATACTTCAACACACTGAATCAGCACACACCTCTGAACTCTTCTGGTTTTCTTTTTATTTCTCCGTATGACATACTGCAGCTAACGTGGTAAACCCATGCTCTCATTCCACTTCACTCAGAAAGTTAGCATGGCCACCAAGACTAAATCTTCACCTGAGATAGGGAACCCATCACAGAACGGGGGAGGCGGGCTCAAGGCGATCACGCCTGTAGAGCGACTCTGTTTTCATCCAGCATGGCGGCCACGGAGCTGCAGCAACCGTTCCAAGCAGCAGTAGATTGTGTGCTAAATAAACTGGAAGGCAAGTTCACTTTGAAAATAGAACAAAAACTTGCACTGAATGATTTTCCTTCATAAACAGGAAGTGTTCACGCTGCTCTCTACAGGCTCTGAATACGTCATCGTCTATCGCTGATATGATTGGCTGTAAGTTTGTCCAATAGCGTACAGAAGCATTGGATCAACATTCGTTGATCCCGCCTTCAAAACTGATTTTCCGATTCAAAACGGTTATTTTTTACACCCCTAATATTTACCTTTGGAACTTTACTTTTAAGGATAAGCTCAGTAGATGAGTTACATGTGATTTTTTCCAGCAGTGCTAGAGATGGGAACTGATAAGATTTTATTGATACCAATACCATTATTGATTCTTCTTATTGGTCTGATATGTGTCAAACATAATTATCACTGTCACTTTGGGACGTCTAACATTACATCTAAATGTATTGGAGGTTTTTGGTTATTTTTGGGAGGCCACTCTCCCAAATCGATGTTTTCCTCTGGTGGACAAACTATATAACGGGGTTCCTGTTTCTAAAATACATGGGACATATCTATGGTTTTTCTGAACTGTAATTTCAGTAATCAGTTTTACAACTTGATTTTTTATCATGCTTTTGATATCTTACTTGTTTAGAAAGTTTAAGTTTCATTTTTCATGGTTCAGGGCTCAATGAACATGTTTCTGATACTGACTTTATAAACTGCAGTAGCTCCCCTACTACAGCAGTTTGAACTAGTTTCAACACTGTGTTTCTCATCCAGGTATGATCTTGTATTCGGCTGTTTCTGTGACTGTGGTGATTGTCCTGTTGGCTGTTTTTCTACTGCTCCTGTACAAATGGAAGAAAAGAAGCTCTAATGGTGAGTTACCTTCCTATTCTAACTCTTTCAATAATTACAAATGAAGAGCAATGAAAACACCTTTGTTGTTCTTTGTCTTCCACAGATGTGAACAGCAGGGGCCATTTAACCGACATGAACATGGAGGTGACTTTATTACTTTGCATCATGGTATCTCTGCTCAAAATGTTTAAATAATATAAATGGCACTGTTGTTTTTTTCAGTCCATCGTCCATAAGAACTCTGCTCCAGTCTCCACATTGGGAGAGTCTGACTACGAGAATGACAATCCATCCTCCACCTACGAGACCCTCAATCCAGTCACCATGTCTTCTGACCAGACGTACTCCACACTCAGACAGCAAATATAATACTTGTTTTGGATTTGGATAAATCATACCACAAATAATATAGTTGTGGTTTATTTCATTATATCTTCTTGCTTTAATATCTAAAATATCATCCAGAAATCAGCTATGTGTTATACCCTTGTCCCTAATAGATGATATCTTCCTTCTTTAATATCTAAAATATCCTGATCTATTGCCTGCACCTTTTTATAGTTCCATTGTTTTTTCTGATGTACTTACTTTATTTTTGTATTGTTTTATTGTTTATTGATCCGTGTTAACTGGCACATGCATCACTGTTTTAATGCTATGCTCTATACCTACTGCAAATGTATATATAATACTGCTGTACTAAATATAAAACTGGGAAGTTATCTTTGAGTCTTTGTGAGTGGATTTGAAATATAGCACAATCTCACAGAAACTACTGTGAAGCAAAGAAAACAGAAGAAAAGCAACAAATCTATATCAACACATTAAATGATTTAATAAATTGTTTGCTTTTATCAGCTTTTTGCAGAGATGTACTTTTCTTTTACAAATAAATAACTAAGGGAGTTTGTGTTGGTATTCTTTCTTGTGCTACTGTAACAGGTTTGGATCAGGTGTAGATAATGATGAGTCAGGGGTGAGTCAGTATATCTTCTGTTTAAGTTTAAGGTTACACATTTGGCTGATAAGTGTTATTAATGTAGCAGCAGATAATGTATTATATGATGTAAGTGTTTGGTCCACCACAGTGCACCTCAGCCTCTTGTGGCCAAAATGAGCATTACAACAAAAACTTAAACTTTTCTTTCCACCTGTTTCACAGATGAAAAAGAAATTAAAGAACTTTAAAATATAAAACCAGTTTTCTTTTTTCACTTGCCTTTTAGGGATTCTGTACATTTAATTTCTAAACACAGCACAAAGTCACCATTTTAAGTTTACTGTTAAGAGGAAGGAAGAGAGTATGTTATATATAGTATATTTTGAGGCCTGAGAATGATGACATGTGAGAAAGCAGGAAGTCATGTTTAAATAAAGACTTACTATGTCATCGAGCAACGCGGAACTTAAAGTGAGGAAGTTCACAAGTTTGCAGGTGTATCAGACGGAAGATACTGAAGTCATAGCAGCAGTTTTCAGCAGTTTAAGGATTTTTCTTCATCAGAAACAACTTCAGAATGAATATCCAGCCTGTTCTGCTCTTCTGCTTCTTATCAGGTGAGGACCGATTACCCGACTGTGTTGTTGCTGAGTAAAATGTGTTGCAGTGTGTAAAGCTGTTACTGGTGATACACTGTGTTGGAGCGTATACTGATTACATGACTTGACCACAACGTCACATTTGAAATGCAACCTAACCTCCTAAGATGTGAGCTTTTGTTTGTTATGCATTTTTAATTTCTCCTAGATATTTGGGGTCAGTAGAACCTTGTAAGTTCAAAAACTAAGCATTATCATTGAACAGGAAGTCATTTTGCATGAACAATAATACTTCCTGATTACCCGTGTGATAGCTTGTTGCTAAAATTAGTCACATTTGTATAGCATAATCAAACTATAAATGTTATGAAGCATTAAACAAACAAGTTTCAACCATAAAATGTGATATGTTTTGTACCTGGTCCACTTTTATCTGGGGATTGGCTGTTGATTGACTAGGCCAAGATCCCTGTCATCTCGTTTTTACACCATAAAGTACTTTTGCTGCCACCAGGTGGCCCAAAACAACGTGTATGAATGATTAAAAGAAGTCAAAGTTCATCAGAATAAAGTAAAAAGTCCAGCAAACCCAAAATGTAATGTGTGCATATGAGGATGCAGAGTCACAGGAGGTTAAAGACCGTTGAAACAGGTGTAGTCTGAAGCTACAGCTGGTCATTTTTACCCTTTTAACACAAACATCATTGTTTAACTTGCAATGCATCTGTAATAGTTGTGGATGGGTAGGACCCAAATGCAGCACAAAACCAGGGATTGATCTTTAATATATAGTCTGCATGGTAACTGTACAGTTGTACGGGACAAAGCGTAGGGGGGACAAACAGGGCTCAGGGCCACTGAAGACAGAGTTGGCAGCAGGTAAGGCCAGTCGCACTCACAGACATGAGGTTGAGCAGGCGGAAGTCTCTGGGCTCTCCTGACAGGATTGAAGCCGGAGGACGCCACACAGCCACTGGCAGACAGGAACAAGCGATACTCGAGGTCAAGGACAGAAAGCTGGTGCGTTCACCGGGATAGACAAGAGGAGAGGAGGTCACTAGCAAGCAGGGTCGAAACTATAGAATCAGTCTCTGTGAAATAGTGCTTGAAGGTCTGACATGATGCAAATGGAAATGATGATCTGCCAAGGTGCAGCTGAGAGTCCAGGTGAACAGAGTTAACTGATGAGGTGGGTGTGGCTGAGCAGAGGTGTGGTGAATGGAAATTTACCAGCAGCAGGAGAGTAACTCCAGGTTCACACCGGACGAGGAAGCGCCGCGATTAGCTGCGAAGCGCCGAGGAGCCGAGCCAGTTTCCTTTTCAGCCATGTTAACCAACGGTGTCGTTCACATAGGAAGCGCAGCGCTCTGCCCCGCTGTCGGCTCGTGCCGTGCAGCGATTGTTTCAGCGTCTGATCTATTTTCTCCACGTGCCGCGGCCGAATCTGTCAATCTGGGCAGGAAGTCAAACAAAGCAACAACGAGAGAATCCGGTTTTCTAAATAAAGCATTTCAAATGCTCAATAATTAAACACGCCGTTCCACGAATGCGATGTGTGTGTGTGTCTAATCAGAGCACGAGATGAATACACAGGTACGTACATACGTACGTGTACACACACACACAAAAGAAAGAGAGGGACACAGAGTGGGCTGGTCATACACATGCAAACAGTGAGAAAAAACAGCTCCACAGAGGAGTCGAGTAGCAGAGCCGCTTCCCGACCGGCGCGGAGAAGTACGCTACTGGTGTGAACTGAAGGGCTGTGGCACGCGCCAGAATTTCCAAGCGCAGCGCTTCCGCGTCCAGTGTGAACCTGGCCTAACAGAGCAGACTGTGACAGCATTTTTTTTTTTTTTTTAAGTATATTTTTTCAGGCTTTTTTGCCTTTAATGGACAGGTTAGTAGAGATAGACAGGAAACAGGAGGCAGCGAGAGGGGAATGACATGCAGGATAAGACCGCTCTGTGCGGGATTCGAACCGGGGTCGCCTGCAGCGAGGACTGTAGCCTCTACACATGGGTTGGGTGCTCTACCCACTGAGCTACGCTCAACCCTGTGACAGCGTTTTTAATATGAAAAATGATGAATATCTAAGCTGGGGTGATAATCAGTCGACCCCCACTGTACAGTGTAACACCTGCAGACTGCCAGCTAATGTCAATCAAACACTGATACAACCCCAAGCAGACTGAGACACAAACATTTCTGATATTTTCCCTTTTTTCTTCATTCTAATACAAAACTACTAATAATATATTTAAAAACATGCTGACATTATTTTCGAATGCAAAGAGGGAAAATAAATGTGATTTCAATTTTCCTTTTTATTAAAACACATAAAACAAACTAACGTGTTGTAAAAGCAGTAGTTAGTGGGAGTAAATTATGTTGCTGAAATAGAAGGAAAGAGTGATTATACAGGCAAGTTTATTTCAGCAACAGACAATTCAAAGTGTTTTACAGAAAACATAAAAAGCATCAAGAAAAGATTTAAAAGAAACACAAAACTTCATAAAAAGACATCTGGAGAAATAAAAGACAATGAATGAGGACAAAGATGTAATTTAAAATATTTAAATTGAATCAAATCAGAAAATGTGAGAGTTTATGCTGCATCCATCGAGTCCTTCCTGACAGAATAAATCAAGTCAAATCACAGACTGGTTGAACTGGGCAGCTCCCAGTGTGACTCTGTGGATCAGTGTGGAAATGTTAATTATTGATTGTTGATTTGTTTTCCAACAGTGCTGCAGGATGGAAACATTGGTCTCATCAATGCACAAATCCCCATTTATAGAAGAACTGAAGGACAAAGTATCACAGCTACATGTAACTTTGAGACGGCTGGAAGGTGGAAATACTTCTGTAAGGACGAATGTAAAGGATACATTCTTTCAATGTATAGTGGCGGTCATCAAAATGGAAGATCCAGCATGAGATATTATGAGACAAGTGGAGGAAGTCGTCTGGATGTGACCATCACACAGCTGAGAAAATCTGACTCTGGACGTTACAGGTGTGGTTTGGACAGTTACAGTTGGGGTCCATACCAGGAGTTTGGGATCATCGTCACAGATGGTGAGTTTCTACTGAAAGTCATGAAAATGTTTCTTCATGTGTCTGGAGGTCAGAGGAAACATTTTTCTGACTGCAGCTGATATTTTAATAACCTGATATTTGGTCTAATAATCACTGTGAAGATTGATACAGTCAGTGTTCATTTACTGTCTCAGTGTTTTTAGGAATGAAAATAATAAACTGACTATTTCAATTAAATGTTGCCATTGTTTTTATAAGCAGTCGGTCAGTAAAAGGAGCATTTTATTTCTCTCTATTTATTTTGTATCAGCATGTTTCTTGTTTATTGTTCACAGCTCCGCCCCCTTCAAAACCAAAGTTGACTCCTAGACCTGCCCCACCAACACCACAGAGTTTCAGAGGAAGCACCACACCTTCATCTTCCACTAAAACCACCAACCAGCAGCAAACTGAGACAACAGCTGGAGGTTCAGGTACATTTACTAGGGGTTAGCATCTCTCCAATAAGACAATGTGATATATCTAGATATATGGAGCACGACACGAATCAGGAACGATACGTATTAAAGTGGAACGATTCGGTTCAATACGATTCGATGGGATTTCTATACGATACAATACGATTGGATATGATGTAATCTGATAGTTCTTTGTTTAAATTAAACATTAATTTTACATTATAAATTAACATAAGTCAATCCTATAAATGTGTCATTGCTTACGTTCAAATATAAATATTTTAAATATAAAGACCAGAGAACTAGTCTTTTTCTTCGATTTCAGACTTTAAGCTCCATCATGTCTTTTACTTGCTGTGACGATTAATGTTATACTTATGGGAGAGTGAGAAAGTGAGAAAGCTTCAGAAAGGAGCAGAAGGAGCTTTTAGCAGCTGCATCAAACCGATTCATAACTTCATTTTTTTCAAATTAAGAAATAACCCTGCCTCTGGTGGACAAACTATATAACAGGGTTCCTGTTTCTAAAATACATGGGACATATCTATGGTATTTCTGAACTGTAATTTCAGTCATCAGTTTCGGATCTTGATTTTTATCATGCTTTTGATATCTTGTATACTTGTTTAGAAAGTTTAATTTTTCATGGTTCAGGGTTCAATAAACATGTTTCTGATTCTGACTTTATAAACTGCAGTAGCTCCCCTACTACAGCAGTTTGAACTAGTTTCAACACTGTGTTTCTCATCCAGGTGGGATCTTGTATCTGGCTGTTCCTTTGACTGTGGTTATTTCTGTGACTGTGGCTGTTGTCCTGTTGGCTGTTTTTCTACCTCTCCTGTACAAATGGAAGAAAAGAAGCTCTAATGGTGAGTTACCTTCCTATACTAACTCTTTCAATAATTACAAATGAAGAGCAATGAAAACACCTTTGTTGTTCTTTGTCTTCCACAGATGTGAACAGCAGGGGCCATTCAACCGACATAAACATGGAGGTGACTTTATTACTTTGCATCATGGTATCTGTGCTCAAGATGTTTAAATAATATAAATGGCACTGTTGTTTTTTTCAGTCTGTCGTCTATGATGACTGTGTTCCAGTCTCCACATTGGGAGAGTCTGACTACGAGAATGACAATCCATCCTCCACCTACAAGACCCTCAATCCAGTCACCGTGGCTCCTGAGCAGACGTACTTCACAATCAGACAGCAAATATGATACTTGTTTTGGATTTGGATAAATCATAGCACAAAGAATATAGTTGTGGTTTATTTTATTATATCTTCCTGCTTTAATATCTAAAATATCATCCAGAAATCAGCAATGTGTTATACCCCTGTCCCTAATAGATGTGGTTTATTTTGAGGACATCTTCCTTCTTTAATATCTAAAATATCCTGATCTATTGTCTGTACCTTTTTATACTTCCATTGGTTTTTCTGATGTACTTACTTTATTTTTGTATTGTTTTATTGTTTATTGATCTGTGTTAACTAGCACATGCATCACTGTTTTAATACTATGCTCTATACCTACTGCAAATGTATATATAATACTGCTGTACTAAATATAAAACTGGGAAGTTATCTTTGAGTGTTTGTGAGTGGATTTGAAATACAGCACAATCTCACAGAAACTACTGTGAAGCAAATAAAACAGAAGAAAAGCAACAAATCTATATCAATATATTAAATTATTTAATAAATTGTTTGCTTTTATCAGCTTTTTGCAGAGATGCACTTTTCTTTTACAAATAAATAACTGAGGGAGTTTGTGTTGGTATTCTTTCTTGTGCTACTGTAACAGGTTTGGATCAGGTGTGGATAATGATGAGTCAGGGCTTGTTTTCCTGCATTTATTTGCTCCTGCAGAAGACATAAAAAACACTTCTGCACTTTCTGCTCCCTCATCAATGCAACACAGCACTGTGTGATTTAGTTGATTTTCTTTCTTTCTTACACTTTACTAAATAAAAGCTATTAAAACAGACAGAAAACACTTTGTTTTTAACTAATAAATCTCAAACCATAATAACCAATATGGGAACAGTGACACCTAGTGGACAAAACAAAACACTGCATATGTGGGTAAACACAGCGAAAATAATTACATTTAACAAAAGAAACACACCTGCAGAAGACATAAAAACACATGTACCAGTCTTCTGGACTCTTTCTGTACTTTCTGCTCCTGAATAAGTAAAATAACAATGAGAAAATGTGCTAAAATGCTCTGCAGCGCTGTCTGGTTTACATTACGCAGCAGCCTGCCGTAGTACAAAAGGCGCGAAAACAAAAACATCCATAAAACGCATATTAATGGTTAAAACAACATAAAAACAGCTACGTAATGTAAATAAATAGCGGTATTTACATTATATAATATGAGCCAAACATGTCAACATAAATAGATCATTTTACAAAGAAAACGGTTAAAAATCACAGCAGCATTTCCTAACACAACTTTCCCTCATCAATTTTTTTTTCAAAAACTTTATTGAAAAGTTCCAGTCAGGACAATGACCATTGGATAATACAAAACGAAGTCTGGCATCTCCAACTAAGAAAATAAATACATATATAGAGACATAAAGTGCATGAAGAGTGTAAGTCAGTACAAGAGTAATTAAACATAATAATAAAAATAAATAAAGTGAAAAGTAAAAGAAAAAAAATGTAAAAAAAGAAAAAAAGGGCAAGACATATTACATTTCTCCAAACATTTCTTGAAATATATCAACAGTGTGTATACATTGCTTGTCATCAATTCTTTTAATACATTCAAAATAATTATTGAAATCAATTTCAAAAACAGGGAAGAAAGGTCGACTTTTGGAAAATTTGGTTTTCTGTATGTGGAATTTTGCAATTAGAATAATCAAATTAACTAAGTGTTGAATTTTCTTATCTTTATTGTCATATATATACATATATATATATATATATATATATATATATATATATATATATATGTATATATATATATTTATGGAGCTGAGTTACTGATCAACAGAACCACTAAAGTGTCTTCTCAAACAAATGCTCAGGCTTTTAAACACATCTCTACGTCACTGCAACAGGCCAACAACTTAAATACTTCAATTACAGATCCAACGATTTAAGTTATTCGTTACATCCAAAAAGTAATCAAGTACTCTAACCCATTACCCCCAACACTGGATGTCACAGTATGTTATATTCATGTAGCGCTCAGCCCTGAGAATGAGAGTGTGAGAAAGCAGAAGCCCATGTTGAAATGAAGACTGCCAACTTAGTTGAGCAATAAGGAACTGAAAGTGAGGAACTTCAAAGGTTGGAGGTGTATCAGACGGAGGATACTGAAGTCATAGCAGCAGTTTAAGGATCTTTCTTCATCAGAAACAACTTCAGAATGAATATCCAGCCTGTTCTGTTCTTCTGCTTCTTATCAGGTGAGGACTGATTACCCGACTGTGTTGTTGCTGAGTAAAATGTGTTGCAGTGTGTAAAGCTGTTACTCACTGCAACAGGCCAACACACACTACTTACATGTTACTGTAATGTTCTTGCTCTTATTTCCTCCCACTAATTGAAAATAATGTGAATATTTCCATGAAGTGAATGCTGTCCCTTCTGAGCTGCCGTACAGGTGAGCAGTGATATAACCGTAAAAATAGTAACGCTGCAAATTTGTGGTGGATTTTCTTTTCTTGTGGTTAAAAGGTAGCTACAGGAATAGTTGGTTAAAAATAATAATGGATTACCTTTACAGAACGTAACTAACCAACTGAGTACTTAAATTGCAGATCCAACCATTATAGATACTCATTACATCCAAAAAGTAATCCAAGTACTCTCACCCATGTGTGGTGCAGTATGTTATATTCATGTAGCGCTCAGCCCTGAGAATGAGAGCGTGAGAAAGCAGGAAGCCATGTTGAAATGAAGACTTGCCACTTCATTGAGCAATGCAGAACTTAAAGTGAGGAACTTCACAAGTTTGTCCGTGTTTTAGACGGAAGATACTGAAGTCATAGCAGCAGTTTTCTAAAGCCTCACTGATTCCCTTCTGTGGTTTATCATTTAAGATCATATTATTATTATTATCAGAAAGAACCTTAAAGACACCACATACACTGATGAGTCTAAAACAGAGACACTAACTTTTAGACTTGTTCCTCATATACAGCGGTTGTGTGTGTCACAAGAAGAATGCCAGATAAGCAGCCACAGAAACCTCACTGCTGTAAGACTGAAGACTTCTCTTTTGCTCTTTCTTTCTTTTCTACTCAGTTGCAAATGTTAAACTTCTTGTGCCAAAATTTACAGCAATACAAACCCCAACACAAGGCTGCCTTTAAATTTAACAAACAAGAAACGTTTCTCGTGCTCACCTGAAACTTTCAATATTTTTTCTTTTCCCCATGTCCCTTTACGGGCTCCGTAGGATGCAGCACCTGAATTCGGACACAGCTTGTGAAAAGTCTACTTCATATAAAATGCTGCTTCACAATACAATAAATACATATTTACACGTTTCTACATGAAACATTGTCCATCAGCAGCTTCTGTGCAAAATAATCTGTAAAAGACTGAGACGTAATGTTGAAATTGTTAATTTTTTGTAAGACCTCTCATGCATCTGTTCTGTAAATAGATGGTTTATTATAGTACAGTACACACACAATCAAGTTGAGCTGTATGTGGCCCTTGAACTGAAATGAGTTTTACACCCCTGCTTTAAATGAACATCTGTTTAATGGAATGTGTCTTTATAACATGAAATATCTGAACAATACATTTAAAAAAGTGCATCATATAATTAGCTTCCAAGTTAATGATGTATTACAAACTGAATGGACGGGCAGTAAACTTTTAAGATAGCTGATAGTCGGACTGTGCCAGAGAGTGTTGGCTGCATCAGAGGAGAGCATGTTGCAGAGCGGAGCGGGAACTTTTTATAAAATCAGCCGACTGATAAAAACATGTTGATCCCAATAATATGAAAAATGATGAATATCTAAGCTGATTATCAATTTGGGTGATAATCAGTCGACCCCCACTGTACAGTGTAACACCTGCAGACTGCCAGCTAATGTCAATCAAACACTGATACAACCCCAAGCAGACTGAGACACAAACATTTCTGATATTTTCCCTTTTTTCTTCATTCTAACACAAAACTACTAATAATATATTTAAAAACATGCTGATATTATTTTCGAATGCAAAATAAATGTGATTTCAATTTGACTTTTTATTAAAACACATAAAACACACCAACGTGTTAAAAGCAGTAGTTAGTGGGAGTAAATTATGTTGCTGAAATAGAAGGAAAGAGTGATTATACAGGCAAGTTTATTTCAGTAACAGACAATTCAAAGTGTTTTACAGAAAACATAAAAAGCATCAAGAAAAGATTTAAAAGAAACACAAAACTTTATAAAAAGACATCTGGAGAAATAAAAGACAAATGAAGAGGACAAAAATGTCATTTAAAACTTTTAAATTAAATCAAATCATCAGAAAAATGTGAGAGTTTATGCTGCATCCATCGAGTCCTTCCTGACAGAATAAATCAAGTCAAATCACAGACTGGTTGAACTGGGCAGCTCCCAGTGTGACTCTGTGGATCAGTGTGGAAATGTTCATTATTGATTGTTGATTTGTTTTCCAACAGTGCTGCAGGATGGAAACATTGGTCTCATCAATGCACAAACCCCCATTTATAGAACTAAAGGAGAAAGTCTCATAGTTACATGTTACTTTAACACGACTGGAAGCACAAAGTACTTCTGTAAGGACAAATGTAAACAATACATTCTTGAAATGAATGGTGGCAGAGCTCAAAGAGACAGACACAGCATAAGATATAAAACAACACCTACAGGAAGTCGTCTGGATGTGACCATCACACAGCTGAGAAAATCTGACTCTGGACGTTACAGGTGTGGTTTGGACAGTTACGGTTCGGGTCCATACCAGGAGTTTGAGCTCGTCGTCACAGATGGTGAGTTTCTACTGAAAGTCATGAAATGTTTCTTCATGTGTCTGGAGGTCAGAGGAAACGTTTTTCTGACTGCAGCTGATATTTTAATAACCTGATATTTGGTCTAATAATCACTGTGAAGATTGATACAGTCAGTGTTCATTTACTGTCTCAGTGTTTTTAGAACTATTTCAATTTAATGTTACCATTGTTTTTATAAGCAGCCGGTCAGCTAAAGGAGTGTTTCTTTTTTATTGTTCACAGCTTCGCCCCCTTCAAAAACAACGTTTACTCCTACACCTGCCCCACCACCAACACCAACACAGAGTTTCAGAGGAAGCACCACACCTTCATCTTCCACTAAAAACACCAACCAGCAGCAAACTGAGACAACAGCTGGAGGTTCAGGTACATTTACTAGGGGTTAGCATCTTTCCAATAAGACAATCTGATATATCTAGATATATGGAGTACGATACGAATCAGGAACGATACATATTAAAGTGGAACGATTCGGTTCGATACTATTCGATGGGATTTCTATACAATACAATACGATTGGATATGATGTAATCTGATAGTTCTTTGTTTAAATTAAACATTAATTTTACATTATAAATTAACATAAGTCAATCCTATAAATGTGCCATTGCTTACCTTCAAATATAAATATTTTATAAAAGACCAGAGAACTAGTCTTTTTGTTCAGTTCAGAACCATGTCATTGTGTTTATGACTGTAATACATTGCATGTTAAGAACTTTGCAAAGCCCCTCTGTCAATGAAAACAAACTTAATATTCAATTTTATTATTGGCACAAACTAGAACCAAAGAAACTAGTAAAGGAGGTAAGGAAATAAAACAGAGTTCTGTGTAGACTCAGATCAGAGAATAACAGTTTAAACAGACATCTCTTTCAATTTTTTAATTCATAAGTGCTGAGCCAACACAAGAGAGTACAATCTGGATCCAGCCTGACATTTCCAGTAAAACTTCAAAACCTATAAATATTATTTTACTTTTGGAAACAGACAGATGACTATTCATTTTAATGCAGTTTGCTCCTCTCTCACTGCGGACTGACACGCTGTAGATTGGAGTAGGATGACACCCAGAGGTGATTTCTTTAGAGAGGTTTATCTCTCTTTATTATACAAAGATGCTGAACTTTGTTCTCTATTATAATGTAAAACACAACAAAGTTAGCAGAGTGTTCAGACTTCAGAGCTGTGCTCATACTGTGTCACTGCTGCAGCGTTGCACTTTTACACATCTGCTGTGGCTCAGTTTGGTCTGTAAATACTGAAACATCTCAGCAACTAGTGTCTGAAATACTTCAACACACTGAATCAGCACACACCTCTGAACTCTTCTGGTTTTCTTTTTATTTCTCCGTATGACATACTACAGCAGTAACAGCTTATCAATAATAAGCTGCAGACACAGCTGTTTACAGGACATTATCGTTCATACTGTGGATAATCACACCGTTATTATAGTTTGTGCTGTTTTACACTCCTACATACTGCAGCGGTTTTTGTCTACTGTTCCGTTCTTCTAGTAAAATTCAAACCTTTTCCAAATTTTGGATTTCAGACTTAAGCTGCATCATGTCTTTTACTTGTTGTGACGATTAATGTTATATTTATGGGAGAGCGAGATAGTGAGAGAGCTTCAGAAAGGAGCAGACGGAGCTTTCAGCAGCTGCATCAAACCGATTCATAACTTCATTTTTTTCAAATTAAGAAATTACCCTGCCTCTGGTGGACAAACTATATACCGGGGTTCCTGTTTCTAAAATACATGGGACATATCTATGGTTTTTCTGAACTGTAATTTCAGTAATCAATTTTGGAACTTGATTTTTATCATGCTTTTGATATCTTGTATACTTGTTTAGAAAGTTTAAGTTTCATTTTTCATGGTTCAGGGTTCAATAAACATGTTTCTGATTCTGACTTTATAAACTGCAGTAGCTCCCCTACTACAGCAGTTTGAACTAGTTTCAACACTGTGTTTCTCATCCAGGTATGATCTTGTATCCGGCTGTTTCTGTGACTGTGGTTGTTGTCCTGTTGGCTGTTTTTCTACCGCTCCTGTACAAATGGAAGAAAAGAAGCTCTAATGGTGAGTTACCTTCCTATTCTAACTCTTTCAATAATTACAAATGAAGAGCAATGAAAACACCTTTGTTGTTCTTTGTCTTCCACAGATGTGAACAGCAGGGGCCATTTAACTGACATAAACATGGAGGTGACTTTATTACTTTGCATCATGGTATCTCTGCTCAAAATGTTTAAATAACAGAAGAGAGTCTGGGCTGTTAAAATGGCTGTGTATCTCATGTATGTAATCATTCCTCATCACTTTGGTAAATGGCACTGTTGTTTTTTCAGTCTGTCGTCTATGATGACTGTGTTCCAGTCTCCACATTGGGAGAGTCTGACTATGAGAATGATCATCCATCCTCCACCTACGAGACCCTCAATCCAGCCACCATGTCTCCTGACCAGACGTACTCCACAATCGGACAACAAATATGATACTTGTTTTGGATTTGGATAAATCATACCACAAAGAATATAGTTGTGGTTTATTTTGAGCACATCTTCCTGCTTTAATATCTAAAATATCATCCACTGTTCTCCCATGTTGTCTCTAATCTCCATTAAAGGAACACACCACCATATTCAGTTGTATGCGGACTTTGTTTTATTGTATATTGACAACCGACTGTAATGTATCCCACAAATACTGTCCGTTTCTGAGCATTGCAGCAAACTTTCCAGTTTTAAAATGAACTGGCAGAAATCAGCAATGTGTTATACCCCTGTCCCTAATAGATGTGGTTTATTTTGAGGACATCTTCCTTCTTTAATATCTAAAATATCCTGATCTATTGCCTGTACCTTTTACATTTCTGTTAAAAAAAGTCTGATTTACTTACTTTATTTTTTGTATTGTTTCTGTTATCAATCTGTGTTAACTGGCTCATGCATTATTGCTCTAATGCTATACTATATACCTACTGCAATTTCATATATAGTACAGCTGTACTAAATATAAAACTGGTAAATTATCTTTGAGTCTTTGTGAGTTTATTTGAAATATAGCACAATCTCACAGAAACACTGAAATGCAACAAATCTATATCAACCCAACGCAAATTACATAAATCATTCAATTTTTATCAGCTTTTTACAGAGATGCACTTTTCTTTTACAAATAAATAACTGAGACAGTTTGTGTTGGTATTCTTTCTTGTGCTACAGATTGTCAAACTATGTAAGATTTGTTTTTTAGAGCAATAATTTATTAGCTGACAACCATTTCTATAATGTCACAGTCAGATTGCAGAGCTGCTCAAAATTGTGATGATTACATTTTCATACACTCCTCCCTGAGCTACTACCTTATCGTGGTGGAGGGGTTTGCGTGTCCCAATGACCCCAGAAGCTCAGTTGTCGGAGGCTTTTATGCCCCTGGTAGGGTCTCCCATGGAGAACAGGTCCGGGGGGAGGGACCAGACAAAAGGTAGCTCAGAAAACCCTAATGATGATTATGACAGATGGTTTTTCGTGTCCCTTGCCTGGACGCAGGTCACCGGGCCCCCCCCTGGAGCCAGGCCTGGGGGTGGGGCTCGGGGGCGAGCGCCTGGTGGCTGGGCCTCCACCCATGGGGCCCGGCCGGGCACAGCCCGAAGAAGGGACATGGGACCCCGCTCCCACAGACCCACCACCAGTGGGAGGGGCCAAGGGGTCGGGTGCAATGTGAGCTGGGCAGCTTCCGCCTTCGGGTGGGGGGACGGATCCTGACTGTTGTTTGTGCCTATGGTCCAAACAGCTGCTCAGAGTATCCACCCTTTTTGGACTCCTTGGAGGGGGTGCTGGAAAACACTCCCCCTGGGTATTCCCTCGTTCTGCTGGGGGACTTCAACGCCCATGTTGGTAACAACAGTGAGACCTGGAAGGGTGTGATTGGGAGAAACGGCCCCCCCAATCTAAACCCGAGCGGTGTTCTGTTATTGGACTTCTGTGCTCGTCACAGATTGTCCATAACGAACACCATGTTCAAGCATAAGGGTGTCCATATATGCACTTGGCACCAGGACACCCTAGGCCGCAGTTCGATGATTGACTTTGTAGTCGTGTCGTCGGACTTGGGCCGCATGTCTTGGACACTTGGGTGTAGAGAGGGGCGGAGCTGTCAACTGATCACCACCTGGTGGTGAGTTGGCTACGATGGTGGGGGAGGATGCCGGTCAAACCTGGCAGACCCAAACATATTGTGAGGGTCTGCTGGGAATGTCCGGCAGAGTCTCCTGTCAGAGAGAGTTTCAACTCCCACTTCCGGGAGAGCTTCGACCACGTACCGGGGGAGGCAGGGGACATTGAGTCCGAGTGGGCCATGTTACGTGCCTCCATTGTTAAGGCGGCCGACCGGAGCTGTGGCCGCAAGGTGGTCGTGCCTGTCGTGGCGGCAATCCCCGAACCCGCTGGTGGACACCGGCGGTGAGGGATGCCGTCAAGATGAAGGAGGAGTCCTATAGGGCCTTTTTGGCCTGTGGGACTCCAGAGGCAGCAGACAGGTATCGGCATACCAAGCGGAGCGCAGCTAAGGCGGTCGCTGAGGCAAAAACCCAGACATGGGAGGAGTTTGGCAAGGCCATGGAAAAAGACTTCCGGACGGCTTAGAAGAGATTCTGGACCACCATCCGGCGTCTCAGGAGGGGGAAGCAGTGCGCCGTCAACACTGTGTACGGTGGGTACGGCTGCTGACCTCGATTCGGGATGTTGTGGATCGGTGGAAGGAATACTTCGAAGACCTCCTCAACCACCGACACGCCTTCCGGTAAGAAAGCAGGGCCTGGGGACTCGGGTGTGGGCTCTCCTATCGGGTCGAGGTGGTTAAAAAGCTCCTCGGTGGGAGGGCCCCGGGGGTGGATGAGATCCGCCCTGAGTTCCTCAAGGCCCTGGATGTTGTGGGGCTGTCATGGTTGATACGACTCTGCAGCATCGCGTGGACATTGGGGCAGTGCCTCTGGATTGGCAGACTGGCGTGGTGGTCCATCTTTTTAAGAAGGGGGACTGGAGGGTGTGTTCCAACTACAGGGGAATCACACTCCTCAGCCTCCCTGGTAAGGTCTACTCGGGGCTGCTGGAGAGGAGGGTCCGTTGGATAGTCAAGCCTCGGATTCAGGAGGAGCAGTGTGGTTTTCGTCCAGGCCGTGGAACTGTGGACCAGCTCTACACCCTCTGCAGGATCCTTGAGGGTGCATGGGAGTTTGCCCAACCAGTCCACATGTGTTTTGTGGACTTGGAGAAGGCATTCGACTGTGTCCTGTGGGGGGTTCTCCGGGAATACGGGGTACCGGACCCCCTGATAAGGGCCGTCCGTTCCCTGTATGACCGGTGTCAGAGCATGGTCCGCATCGCCAGTAATAAGTCGGACTTGTTTCCGGTGAGGGTTGGACTCCGCCAAGGCTGTCCTTTGTCACCGATCCTGTTCATAATTTTTATGGACAGGATTTCTAGGCACAGCCAGGGTGTTGAGGGGGTCCGGTTTGGTGACCTCAGGATTGGGTCACTGCTTTTTGCAGACGATGTGGTCCTGTTGGCTTCATCAGACCGTGACCTCCAACTCTCACTAGATCGGTTCGCAGCCGAGTGTGAAGCGGCCGGGATGAGAATCAGCACCTCCAAATCCGAGTCCATGGTCCTCAACCGGAAAAGGGTGGCGTGCACTCTCCGGGTCGGGGATGAGATCCTGCCCCAAGTGGAGGAGTTCAAGTACCTCGGGGTCTTGTTCACGAGTGAGGGAAGGATGGAGCGTAAGATCGACAGGCGGATCGGTGCTGCGTCTGCAGTAATGCGGACTCTGCACAGATCCATCGTGGTGAAAAGAGAGCTGAGCCGAAAGGCGAAGCTCTCGATTTACCAGTCGATCTTGGTTCCTACCCTCACCTCTGGTCATGAGCTTTGGGTAGTGACTGAAAGAACAAGATCACGGGTACAAGCGGCCGAAATGAGCTTCCTCTGTAGGCTGGCTGGGCTCTCCCTTAGAGATAGGGTGAGAAGCTCAGTTATCCGGAGGGAGTTCGGAGTAGACCCGCTGCTCCTCCGCATCGAGAGGAGCCAGATGAGGTGGCTCGGGCATCTAATTAGGATGCCTCCCGGACGCCTCCCTGGTGAGGTGTTCAGGGCACGTCCCACCGGTAGGAGACCCCGAGGAAGACCCAGGACATGCTGGAGAGACTATGTCTCTCGGCTGGCCTGGGAATGCCTCGGGATTCCCCGGGAAGAGCTGGACGAAGTGGCTGGGGAGAGGGAAGTCTGGGCTTCCCTGCTTAGGCTGCTTCCCCCGCGACCCGACCCCGGATAAGCGGGAGGACGGTACGATACGGTACATTTTCATACAGGGAAAAGTGGCTGGTGGTTGGAGTTCATTGAGATATTAAAATGCTTTCAATCCTATTCAGAACATGAAGCACTTCAGCCTCCTGTGGCCAAAATTAGTATTACAACAACAAAAACTTAGCTTTCTTCCCACCTGATGACAGAGGAAAAGAAAATTAAGGAACTTTATACTGTAAAATGGAAAAAGATTAGCAGGATAAACCCACTAATCAGAGACTATAACCTCAAAGGCACCCAGAATTACACAGCAACAAGATACACACACACACACACACACACACACACACACACACAGAAAGTATATCTGACTCACATCATCTGAAGTAATTCTTGTGATCTCTTTTTCTTCTCCCACCATCACTGCTAGCTGATGTTAGCTGTTAGCATTAGCAGCACTGTAAAACGAGCTCACTCTGCTGCTTCTTTCATTTAAGTGATGACTCTGTCTTTGTTGTAAATCCAGAATGTAACGGTTCACAGTTTCTTCCCCGGAGTCTGCAGCTGGTGTTAATCAGTGAAAATCAGCTTCACCTGCTGTGCTTCAGTAGGCTGCAGTACCGGGTTTGACCACACGGCTGTCATTTTGTGGTGTGCTACTCAAAAACTTAAATTACTGTCAAACCAGATGCTGGTTTACTTTCAACCAGCAGATGGCAGAATGTGTTTTGTCCTGTGCGTAGAGAGAGAGAGAGAGAGAGAGAGAGAGAGAGAGAGAGAGAGAGAGAGAGAGAGAGAGAGAGAGAGAGAGAGAGAGAGAGAGAGAGAGAAAATTTGGCTGATGAGTGTTACTAATGCAGCAGCAGATAATGTATTATATATTAGTAAGTTTTCTCCACTACAGTGCACCTCAGCCTCTTGTGGCCAAAATGAGTATTACAACACAAACTTGTAAAACTTTTCTTCCCACCTGTTTCACAGATGAAAAAGAAAATGAAGGAATTTTAAACTATAAAAGAGAAAACCAGTTTTCTTTTCTCACTTGCCTTTCAGGGCTTCTGTACATTTAATTTCTAGACACAGCACAAAGTCACCATTTTAAGTTTACTGTTAAGAGGAAGTAAGAGAGTTATATGTTATATATAGTATATATAGAGAGAGCTCAGCCCTGAGATTGAGGGTGTGAGATAGCAGGAAGCCATGTTTAAAAAAAGACTTGCCACTTCATCTAGCAACGCGGAACTTAAAGTGAGGAAGTTCACAAGTGTGTCTGTGTATCAGACGGAAGATACTGAAGTCATAGCAGCAGTTTTCAGCAGTTTAAGGATTTTTCTTCATCAGAAACAACTTCAGAATGAATATCCAGCCTGTTCTGCTCTTCTGCTTCTTATCAGGTGAGGACCGATTACTCGACTGTGTTGTTGCTGAGTAAAATGTGTTGCAGTGTGTAAAGGTGTTACTGGTGATACACAGTGTTGGAGCATATACTGATTACATGACTTGACCACAATGTCACAGTTAACACGCAATTTAACCTCTTAAGATGTGAGCTTTTGTTTGTTATGCATTTTTAATTTCTCCTAGATATTTGGGGTCAGTAGAACCTTGTAAGTTCAAAAACTAAGCATTTTCATTGAACAGGAAGTAGTTTTTGAAATAAGGTCCTCATATGGGGACAGTTGGTTTATTTTACCAGTGTATAGAACCATTTTCTTACATTTACACCTTCTCTTTGCATGAACGATACTTCCTGATTTTCATTTGGCCAAAACTCTTGTACAACTAGTTGAGTACAAGCAATAGTTTAATTAGTTAAAGACACCACACACACTGATGAGTCTAAAACAGAGACACTAACTCCTCCCTTCACACATTTTAGACTGGTTTCACACATACAGTACAGCAGTACTTGCCTCGTCACAAGTATTAGTTTCCTGTTTTTCTAAGATCTGTTGTCGTTGGGTTTTCCCTTTTCTTTTCATCGTTGAGTCTCCCAAATTAATAGTAAACCCAAACTGAGAATTAACATTCTGTGACTAATATTAGTGAACAAGGTTTTTCTGTGATGAGCATCAATTAAACAAAAGCACGTGAATGACAATTTAAATCTGACAACTGCTCAGGACCTTTTTTCTTTTTGTTTTGTGGACACTAGGAAGAGTAGCTGTTGCCTAGCGTGATGGCTAATGGCGATCGTAATTGACTAAACTAAACTAAACTCCTAATATTGATGGACTTGTGAAGGATGAGCAGTACCAGGATATTGGAGGCTCCTCACAAGTTAAACTGTGAGGAGCCTATTTTATTTAAAATACTGCTTCAGAGGTTTTTCCATCCTGACCAGATTACAGTCCTCTGAAAAGCAATGAATACATATTGTGGTCATATTTGAACCTTTATACATTAAACATTGTCCATCAGCAGCTTCTGTGCAAAATAATCTGTAGAAGACTGAGACATTGGGCCCCCACTTATTCCCGGTGCACAGCAGCTGGCTGGCTTGCACGAGTCTGTGCGCCATAGGCGTGTTGGCCTGGTAATGAGGTGTGCTCAAGTGCATTGTTGGTGTGTTGCTTGTTGGAGGACGAGGAAACCGATTGCGCCACTGACCAACAAAAACCAAGTCTGAAGTCACTGCTGCATATTTCACTGTTGTTTTAAAGCTGCAGTTGGTAACTCTGAGGAGAGAGAGGACTTAGCATCAAATTTGAAGAAGTACAACTTTCAGATCCCTCCCCCTGCCCCTTCCTCTCCGCTGCCTACAGAGTCCCTCCCCCAGAGGAGGTTGACATGTGCGTGACCACGTGCACTCTCGGAGATACAGTAGGAGTTTGACCAAGCTGAGGAGGAAGGGGGAGGGGCCAGTGAGGAGGAAGGGGGAGGGGCCTGTGTGCGTGAGCAGTGATCGACAGCTGTCAGACACTCCATCAGACACAATCCTGGCTCTGATTGGTTCTTTTTGTCCGGTCGCGGTGGATTCTGGCAATTTGCAGTAGGAGCAGTAGGCGGGGCTAAATGAGCCTGTTTTTTTTTTGTTTTTTTTACAGATTACTAGTGTTATGTAATGTTGTCTTTACATAGTGACAGTCTTAGCAAATATGACGAAAATTTACTTTTATAAGACTTACCAACTGCAGCTTTAAGCTCATTAAGTTTTTAATAGGCGTGTGCACAATGAGCGTACACTCTGCCTGTTACACTGCAGGGACAAAACATACAATAAATTAGAAATGAAAAGATTACATCAACATATTAAAAGATACATATCATAATGGTTAGTCTTAATATCTGTCTAAAATAACAGATTAAATGAGAATGAGCCTTCCACTACTGTGTATGTTTGTTTGGGGGGATCAGCACCTTGGAAAGTGCCACTGTACAAAGGTTAACATGATTAAAACAGTATTTGAACAATATTTAACTCATATTCTTGAGATGACACTGATCAGGTTTACATACTTTCAGCAGTTAAAACCCTGTTGAGTTTACCTGTTACTCCATGACTGAACAACGTCTGCTTCTGGAGGAAAGACGCTCCGCTGCCACTTAGTGATTTATCAACAAGAAAAGCATCTGAACATCTGTGGTTAAACATCTGTATTAATCTGTTAATGAATGTGGATGATTCTTACAGTGTCTGTTATCCACAGCTGTTTATACTGTAGGACTGATATGTTGATAAGCCTGCTGCACAGAGCACAGAGCCATTACACACAGCTGATCACTGTTTATTAAATCAGCTGATGACACCAGGCTGCTATAACCACACACACCTCTACACTCATCACACAGGTATAACTCCGTGTTCTTCCTTTTTATGAATTACACAGGTTAGCAGCTCATCAGCTAATTTACTTTTCAGCAAAAGTAACTCATGTTTTATTCTTCAAACACATTGCTGAACAAATGTGCTGTTATAATAGCAATCTGCCAAAGTGGCAGATTAAAGGGAATGGGAGATGACTCTCTGATTGGTTTACCGCGTGTTACACCCAAAACACACCTGTGATTAATGAGGGGACTGAAGTCCGACCCTTTTAGACCATGCGTACTGGTAACTGCTCACGATTTGACTCCCGATATTGGTAAAGCCTACTTCATATAAAATGCTGCTTCAGAGGTTTTCCCCTCCTGATCAGAATACAATGAATACATATTGTCGTCTTATTTAAATGTTTATACATTAAACATTGTCCATCAGCAGCTTCTGTGCAAAATAATCTGTAAAAGACTGAGACGTAATGTTGAAATGATTCATTTAATCTCAGACTGTTTATCTGTTCTGTAAATAGATGGTTTATTACAGTAAAGTTATACCATATATATTATATATATTATTTATAGATTATTATGTAATGGTTTTACTGGTCCGGCCCATTTGAGATCAAGTTGAGCTGTATGTGACCCTTTAACTGAAATGAGTTTTACACCCCTGCTTTAAATGAACATATGTTTAATGGAAGGTGTCTTTATAACATGAAATATCTGAACAATACATTTAAAAAGTGCATCATATAATTAGCTTCTAAAACATAACAAGTTAATGGTGTATTACAAACTGAATGGACGAGCAGTAAACTTTTAAGATAGCTGATAGTCGGACTGTGCCAGAGAGTGTTGGCTGCATCAGAGGAGAGCATGTTGCAGAGCGGAGCGGGAACCTTTTATAAAATCAGCCGGCTGATAAAAACATGTTGATCCCAATAATATGAAAAATGATGAATATCTAAGCTGGTTATCAATTTGGGTGATAATCAGTCGACCCCCACTGTACAGTGTAACACCTGCAGACTGCCAGCTAATGTCAATCAAACACTGATACAACCCCAAGCAGACTGAGACACAAACATTTCTGATATTTTCCCTTTTTTCTTCATTCTAACACAAAACTACTAATAATATATTTAAAAATATGCTGACATTATTTTCGAATGCAAAGAGGATCAGTGTGGAAATGTGAATTATTGATTGTTGATTTGTTTTTTTCAACAGTGCTGCAGGATGGAAACATTGGTCTCATCAATGCACAAATCCCCTTTTATACAAGAACTGAAGGACAAAGTATCACAGTTACATGTAACTTTGAGGCGGCTGGAGGGTGGAGGTACTTCTGTAAGGATGAATGTAAACAATACATTCTGACAATGTATAGTGGCAGTCATCAAAGTGGCAGATACAGCATGAGATATTATACGACAAGTAGAGGAAGTCTTCTGGATGTGACCATCACACAGCTGAGAAAATCTGACTCTGGACATTATTGGTGTGGTTTGAAGAGTTACCGTTTGGGTCCATACCAGGAGTTTGGGATCACTGTCACAGATGGTGAGTTTCTACTGAAAGTCATGAAAGTGTTTCTTCATGTGTCTGGAGGTCAGAGGAAAGATTTTTCTGACTGCAGCTGATATTTTAATAACCTGATATTTGGTCTAATAATCACTGTGAAGATTGATACAGGAAGTGTTCATTTACTGTCTCAGTGTTTTTAGGAATGAAAGATAATAAATAGATTATTTTAATTTAATGTTACCATTGTTTTTATAAGCAGCCGGTCAGCTAAAGGAGCATTTTATTTCTCTCATCAGGATTTATTTTGTATCAGTGTGTTTCTTTTTTATTGTTCACAGCTCCGCCCCCTTCAAAACCAAAGCCGACTGTCAAACCTGCCCCAATAACACCACCAACAACAACAACACCAACTACACCAACTACACCAACAACACCACCAACGCAGAGTTTCAGAAGAAGCTCTGCATCTTCAACATCTCCTACTCGAACTTATTCAGTTGGAGGTGATTTTTTTCAGCAGTACACACATTTGGCCAGATGCAAGAATCACTCATACGCACAGATTTGTTCTTAAATCATGCGTACGAGTGATTTACGAAGATTTGCCGCATTCACCAATTTTCTTGTATTTAGGATTTTGTCTTAGGGACAAACAAAACTCATGAGTGGTGCAGAGTAGACCTGTTGTACCTGTTATGTACAACCAAAGCAGTAAAACATGACTTGGTGCTAACTAACTGTTTAATCGCAGTGTGCGAACGATCTCATGTCTTTTGGAGGGACTAACATTTTTTCGGGGGGGCACTGACATTGTATAGCTTGGCTAATCACATAGAAAGGGGGATTCCTGTAGGACAGAGGTCACTAATAGGTGGATCTGGACCCAGACACCGTCCTATCTAGACCAGAGGCCTGTACTACGAAGCTGGATTTTCTCTTATCGAGGTAACTTCAGGGTTAACTCTGGGTTTTCCGTCCTACGACGCTGGTTCACTTCTTACCGGGGTAAATCACCATGGTAACTTATACTGAACGGTTAACTTGCTCCGGAGCAGGTTATGTTCTGAATAAGAGATTAACGAGTATAAAAGCACCACCTCCTGACCAATCAGTTCTCTTAGAAAATGACCTGCCCATTCTTAAAAGATCCTGTCAACATTGGTGCGGATCGTGAGAGGAGCGCTTAGGAGAGCAAGAGTTATTAGAGATAGATGCAATTTTTTAATTGGCCAAAATATATATTTAAAAAACAATCATTGAGGCACGTGGGGGATATTATTCTGTAGGTTTGACATCCTGAGATCAAAGGGTCAGGGAGCATAATAACTTTATTTATTTGTTGTAATTGTAAAAAAAAAAATGACGAAAATATATATTTGTAAAATAATTCTTGAGGCACATGAGGGATATTATTCTGTATGTTATACAATTGGTTTGAAATCATTCACTCAAATGGTTGAAGCATAATAGGTTTGTATTTTGAATGTTGAATATTAAACTAACTTAATGTCTCTATGAAAGGAAGGGCACTGAGGAAGCGCTGCTGATGTAACAAAGCTACTTCAATCATTAACTTGTTTAACAAATACATGTTTATGTTTAACATGTTTATAAAATACTTTTACAGTGATATTGATTCGTAAGCAGAAATACTTACAGATTTAATCCCGATTCCTCACATTAATCATCCGCCACACCTGTCAAAAACAAACAAGGGTTAGGAGAGTGCGTTTCTCTGATGTAATCAGTGTGACACAGCAGAAAACATACTTAGACGATCACTGCTGACTGCGACCAGAGCTCTGAGGCTCTGCCGGCTCTATCTGATCATCCCAACTAATGTTAGTTCACACCGGCACAGAAAGGAACAGGCAGCCTGTGTGATATGGAGAGGGCAGAAAAAAGTTAAAGCAGTATAAGAGACATTCTGGTAAAATGTGTTAGTGCTGGTCAAGTTGATACACTGGTTCAGACACTGTCCAGAGTTAATGTTGGAAAGAAGAATAAAAAACATCACAGTGGTTCAACGGCAGATCTGGACCTGCTCAGGAGACAGAACCGGACCTGCCGGGTGTGATGGGAAGGATGAACCTGTATCAGCCTGTCTGATGGAGAGTCAGATTAAAAATAAATAAATCAAAATCATAAACACATTAAATGCTCACCCCTACTAACCAATTACCTCTAACCAGATAACGTCAAAGTGCGGTGCGGACTGTAAAAAATACCATGTTCTTGCATCTGGACCATTATGTGTAAAAAGAAAAACTAAATCCTCCAATACTGATGAGCCTCCTGAGTTTCCAGCATGTTTAAGCTGATGTGACGGTTAATGTGTAAATCTGTCTCTTGTGCCCAAAACATACCACACTGAGCAGTAGCTCCCCTACTGCAGCAGTTTGAACTAGTTTCAACACTGTGTTTCTCATCCAGGTATGATCTTGTATCTGGCTGTTTCTGTGACTGTGGTTGTTGTCCTGTTGGCTGTTTTTCTACCGCTCCTGTACAAATGGAAGAAAAGAAGCTCTAATGGTGAGTTACCTTCCTATTCTAACTCTTTCAATAATTACAAATGAAGAGCAATGAAAACACCTTTGTTCTTCTTTGTCTTCCACAGATGTGAACAGCAGGGGCCATTTAACCGACATAAACATGGAGGTGACTTTATTACTTTGCATCATGGTATCTCTGCTCAAAATGTTTAAATAATATAAATGGCACTGTTGTGTTTTTCAGTCCATCGTCCATAAGAACTCTGCTCCAGTCTCCACATTGGGAGAGTCTGACTACAAGAATGACAATCCATCCTCCACCTACGAGACCCTCAATCGAGTCACCATGTCTCCTGACCAGACGTACTCCACACTCAGACAGCAAATATGATTCTTGTTTTAGATTTGGATAAATCATACCACAAAGAATATAGTTGTGGTTTATTTTGAGCACATCTTCCTGCTTTAATATCTAAAATATCATCCAGAAATCAGCAATGTTTTATACCCCTGTCCCTAATAGATGTGGTTTAGTTTGAGGACATCTTCCTTCTATCTATATTTCCATTGTTTTTTCTGATGTACTTACTTTAATTTTGTATTGTTTTATTGTTGTTTATTGATCCGTGTTAAATTGCACATTCATCACTGTTTTAATACTATGCTCTATACCTACTGCAAATGTATATATAATACTGCTGTACTAAATATAAAACTGAGAAGTTATCTTTGAGTCTTTGTGAGTGGATTTGAAATATAGCACAATCTCACAGAAACTACTGTGAAGCAAATAAAACAGAAGAAAAGCAACAAATCTATATCAACACATTCAATTATTTAATAAATTGTTTGCTTTTATCAGCTTTTTGCAGAGATATACTTTTCTTTCACAAATAAATAACTGAGGGAGTTTGTGTTGGTATTCTTTCTTGTGCTACTGTAACAGGTTTGGATCAGGTGTGGATAATGATGAGTCAGGGCTTGTTTTCCTGCATTTATTTGCTCCTGCAGAAGACATAAAAACACTTCTGCACTTTCTGCTCCCTCATCAATGCAACACAGCACTGTGTGATTTAGTTGATTTTCTTTCTTTCTTACATTTTACTAAATAAAAGCTATTAAAACAGACAGAAAACACTTAATTTTTAACTAATAAATGTCAAACCATAATAACCAATATGGGAACAGTGACACCTAGTGGACAAAACTAAACACTGCATATGTGGGTAAACACAGCGAAAATAATTACATTTAACAAAAGAAACACACCTGCAGAAGACATAGAAACACATGTACCAGTCTTCTGGACTCTTTCTGTACTTTCTGCTCCTGAATAAGTCAAATAACAATGAGAAAATGTGCTAAAATGCTCTGCAGCGCTGTCTGGTTTACATTACGCAGCAGCCTGCCGTAGTACAAAAGGCGCGAAAACAAAAACATCCATAAAACGTATATTAACGGTTAAAACAACATAAAACAGCTACGTAATGTTAGCGGTATTTACATTATATAATATGAACCAAACATGTCAACATAAATAGATCATTTTACAAAGAAAACGGTTAAAAATCACAGCAGCGTTTCCTAACACAACTCTCCCTCATCAATGCAACACAGCAGTGTGAGGAGCTGACGATGACCTACGGAAACCCAGGAGGGACAGAAAGAGGTGACAGCCAAAAAGGTAGTTTCCTCAGGAAGCACAAAGAAAAATAACAATAAAATAAAACCAATTCAGATAAAATACACAAATATTCCACAAAATAAATAAATGTTCAATCAAATACAAAAATTATTAAAGTCCTTTTTCCAACTCTGTTACACTACAGATTGTCAAACTATGTAAGATTTGTTTTCTAGAGCAATAATTTATTAGCTGACAATCATTTCTATAATGTCACAGTCAGATTGCAGAGCTGCTTAAAATTGTGATGATTTAATCTTCATACAGGGAAAAGTGGCTGGTGGTTGGAGTTCATTGAGATATTAAAACGCACTTGGAAGAAAACATAAATGCTTTCAATCCTATTCATAACATGCAGTAGTGGTGCTGTTGGAGATGAGAAGGCCAGATCAGGGCCAGATGATTCTTCACCGACACTTAAATAAAACGTAACTCAAATAACTAACAGAAGTCTCAAAGTTGTTCAAAAAGAAATCACTGGAGAGAGTCGGAGTTTGATGCCAAAAGACTTGATTCACAAACAGGAACAAAGCCCCAGTCAGACCCTGGGATCAGACTGAAGAAGCTTTCTCTCACTCTTCCTTTTATGCTATAAGTTCTTTTTCGTTTCTTGACCATACAATGATAATATCCCCTCATATCCCACAACTAGACAAGAGGTCTGTGAGGGAGTCAAACACTAGGTAGACAAGCCTTATGCTGATATCCAATTAGTGAGATCATACTGGCTGGCTCATGCAACATAGCTCTTCCATGAAACTCTACAGGCCCTTCACTATAAAGCATAACCCTACTAGAGAGTAGAGGCAGGAGAAGGGAGCCAAAAATGATCTTTTTTTTCTTCTAATGTGATGCATATGACTGGTATATAGGTTTACATGAGTATATGATAGATATTCTGAGTAACTAGGTTTAAACAAAGCATTTTGTTACACAGACGTATGAACGTTTCTCCACTAAAGCACAACATGAAAAGAAGTCAAACTAAACATGAATCCCTCTCGATGCATTTGGCAGGTCTGGTCTGTCCTCATGCACTTCATGGTTTTATAGATCACACCATGATTTTTACCCTTCATCCTGTTTGTATCTACCTTTCCTTCCTTGTATTCCTTCAGGTGTCCAAACACATTATGATTCATCATGTGTTATCTCTACACAATAACAGTACTGGATATAATCAGTGTGAGGATCTGTGAGCTACATACACATAAACACACAGTATATCTTCTGTTTAAGTTTAAGGTTACACATTCGGCTGATGAGTGTTATTAATGCAGCAGCAGATAATGTATTATATGATGGTAAGTTTTTGGTCCACCACAGTGCACCTCAGCCCCTTGTGGCCAAAATGAGTATTACAACAAAAACTGGCAAAACCTTTCTTCCACCTGTTTCACAGATGAAAAAGAAATTAAGGAGCTTTAAACTATAAACCAGGTTTCTTTTCTCACTTGCCTTTTAGGGCTTCTGTACATTTAATTTCTAGACACAGCACAAAGTCACCATTTTAAGTTTACTGTTATGAGGAAGGAAGAGAGTATGTTATATATAGTATATTTTGAGGCCTGAGAATGATGACATGAGAGAAAGCAGGAAGTCGTGTTTAAATAAAGACTTACTATGTCATCGAGCAACGCGGAACTTAAAGTGAGGAAATTCACAAGTGTGTCCGTGTATCAGACGGAAGATACTGAAGTCATAGCAGCAGTTTTCAGCAGTTTAAGGATTTTTCTTCATCAGAAACAACTTCAGAATGAATATCCAGCCTGTTCTGCTCTTCTGCTTCTTATCAGGTGAGGACCGATTACCCGACTGTGTTGTTGCTGAGTAAAATGTGTTGCAGTGTGTAAAGGTGTTACTGGTGTTACACTGTGTTGGAGCATATACTGATTACATGACTTGACCACAACGTCACAGTTGAAATGCAACCTAACCTCCTAAGATGTGAGCTTTTGTTTGTTATGCATTTTTAATTTCTCCTAGATATTTGGGGTGAGTAGAACCTTAAGTTCAAAAACTAAGCATTATCATTGAACAGGAAGTAATTTTGCATGAACGATAATACTTCCTGATTACCCGTGTGATAGCTTGTTGCTAAAATTAGTCACATTTGTAGAGCATAATCAAACTATAAATGTTATTAAGCATAAAACAAACAAGTTTCAGCCATAAAATGTGATACGTTTTGTACCTGGTCCACTTTTGTCTGGGGATTGGCTGTTGATTGACTAGGCCAAGATCCCTGCCATCTCATTTTTACACCATAAAGTACTGGGGCCACCAGATGGCCCAAAACAACATGTATGAATGAGGAAAAGAAGTCAAAGTTCATCAGAATGAAGTAAAAGGTCCAGCAAACCTGACATGTAATGTGTGCATATGAGGATGCAGAGTCACAGGAGGTTAAAGACAGTTGAAACAGGTGTAGTCTGAAGCTACAGCTGGTCATTTTCAACCTTTTAACACAAACATCATTTTTTAACTTGCAATGCATTTTTAATAGTTGTGGATGGGTAGGACCCAAATGCAGCACAAAACCAGGGAGCAGTTTCAATTGATCTTTAATATATAGTCTGCATGGTAACTGTACAGTTGTATTGCAGAATGCGTAGGGGGGACAAACAGGGCTCAGGGTCACCGAAGACAGAGTTGGCAGCAGGTAAGGCCAGTCGCAATCACTGACATGAGGTTGAGCAGGCGGAAGTCTCTGGGCTCTTCTGACAGGATTGAAGCCGGAGGACGCCACACAGCCACTGGCAGACAGGAACAAGCGATACTCGAGGTCAAGGACAGAAAGCTGGTGCGTTCACCGGGATAGACAAGAGGAGAGGAGGTCACTAGCAAGCAGGGTCGAAAGCGCCGCAATTAGCTGCGAACCGCCGAGGAGCGGAGCCAGTTTCCTTTTCGGCCATGTTAACCAATGGTGTTGTTCACATAGGAAGCGCGGCGCTCTGCCCCGCTGCCGGCTCGTGCCGTGCAGCGATTGTTTCAGCGTCTGATCAATTTTCTCCACGTGCCGCGGCCGAATCTGTCAATCCGGGCAGGAAGTCAAACAAAGCAACAACGAGAGTATCCGGTTTTCTAAATAAAGCATTTCAAAATAAAACTATTTTTCAATAATTAAACACGCCGTTCGACGAATGCGATGTGTGTGTGTGTGTGTCTAATCAGAGCACGAGATGAATACACAGGCATGTACGTACGTATGTGTACAAAAGAAAGAGAGGGACACAGAGTGGGCTGGTCATACACATGCAAACAGAGACACTGAGAAAAACCAGCTTCAAGTGGAACCGAGGAGCAGAGCTTCTTGCCGACCGGCGCGGAGAAGTACGCTACTGGTGTGAACTGAAGGGCTGTGGCACGCACGAGAATTTCCAAGCGCGCCGCTTCCGCGTCCAGTGTGAACCTGGCCTAACAGAGCAGACTGTGACAGCATTTTTTTTTTTTTTTTTAAGTATATTTTTTCAGGCTTTTTTGCCTTTAATGGACAGGTTAGTAGAGATAGACAGGAAACAGGAGGCAAAGAGAGGGGAATGACATGCAGGATAAGACCGCTCTGTGCGGGATTCGAACAGGGGTCGCCTGCAGCGAGGACTGTAGCCTCTACACATGGGGTGGGTGTTCTACCCACTGAGCTACGCTCAACCCTGTGACAGCGTTAATATGAAAAATGATGAATATCTAAGCTGATAATCAGTCAACCCCCACTGTACAGTGTAACACCTGCAGACTGCCAGCTAATGTCAATCAAACACTGATACAACCCCAAGCAGACTGAGACACAAACATTTCTGATATCTTCCCTTTTTTCTTCATTCTAATACAAAACTACTAATAATATATTGAAAAATATGCTGACATTATTTTCGAATGCAAAGAGGGAAAATAAATGTGATTTCAGTTTGACTTTTTATTAAAACACATAAAACAAACTTACGTGTTGTAAAAGTAGTAGTTAGTGGGAGTAAATTATGTTGCTGAAATAGAAGGAAAGAGTGATTATACAGGCAAGTTTATTTCAGCAACAAACAATCCAAAGTGTTTTACAGAAAACATAAAAAGCATCAAGAAAAGATTTTAAAGAAACACAAAACTTCATAAAAAGACATCTGGAGAAATAAAAGACAAATAAATGAGGACAAAGACGTAATTTAAAACTTTTAAATTGAATCATCAGAAAAATGTGAGAGTTTATGCTGCATCCATCGAGTCCTTCCTGACAGAATAAATCAAGTCAAATCACAGACTGGTTGAACTGGGCAGCTCCCAGTGTGACTCTGTGGATCAGTGTGGAAATGTTCATTATTGTTTGTTGATCTTTTCCAACAGTGCTGCAGGATGGAAACATTGGTCTCATCAATGCAGAAATCCCCATTTATAGAGGAACTGAAGGAGAAAGTTTCACAGTTCCATGTTACTTTACTGAGACTGGAATCTGGATGTACTTCTGTAGGGTCGAATGTGGACAATACATTCTTGAAACGCATGATCACTCTGTTCGAAGAGACAGATACAGCATGAGATATTATGAGACAAGTAGAGGAAGTCGTCTGGATGTGACCATCACACAGCTGAGAAAATCTGACTCTGGACGTTATTGGTGTGGTTTGTACAGTTACTATTTCGGTCCATACAAGCAGTTTGAGATCATCGTCACAGATGGTGAGTTTCTACTGAAAGTCATGAAAATATTTCTTCATGTGTCTGGAGGTCAGAGGAAACATTTTTCTGACTGCAGCTGATATTTTAATAACCTGATATTTGGTCTAATAATCACTGTGAAGATTGATACAGTCAGTGTTCATTTACTGTCTCAGTGCTTTTAGGAATGAACATTTAAATTTAATGTTTCCATTGTTTTTATAAGCAGCCGGTCAGCTAAAGGAGCATTTTATTTCTGTCATCAGGAATTATTTTGTATCAGTGTGTTTCTTTTTTATTGTTCACAGCTCCGCCCCCTTCAACACCAAAGTTTACTCCTAGACCTTCACCACCACCAACACCAACAACACCAACACCACCAACAACACCAACAACACCACAGAGTTTCAGAGGAAGCACCACACCTTCATCTTCCACTAAAACCACCAACCAGCAGCAAACTGAGACAACAGCTGGAGGTTCAGGTACATTTACTAGGGGTTAGCATCTCTCCAATAAGACAATCTGATATATCTAGATATATGGAGTACGACACGAATGAGGAACGATACGTATTAAAGTAGAACGATTTGGTTCGATACTATTCGATGGGATAAGATGTAATCTGATAGTTCTTTGTTTAAATTAAACATTAATTTTACATTATAAATTAACATAAGTCAATCCTATAAATGTGCCATTGTTTACGTTCAAATATAAATATTTTAAATATAAAAACCAGAGAACTAGTCTTTTTTTTCTTTGATTTCAGACTTTAAGCTGCATCATGTCTTTTACTTGCTGTGATGATTAATGTTATATTTATGGGAGAGCGAGAAAGTGAGAAAGCTTCAGAAAGGAGCAGACAGAGCTTTCAGCAGCTGCATCAAACCGATTCATAACTTCATTTTTTTCAAATTAAGAAATTACCCTGCCTCTGGTGGACAAACTATATAACAGGGTTCCTGTTTCTAAAATACATGGGACATATCTATGGTTTTTCTGAACTGTAATTTCAGTCATCAGCTTCGGAATTGGATTTTTATCATACTTTTGATATCTTAATTGTTTAGAAAGTTTAAGTTTCATTTTTCATGGTTCAGGGTTCAATAAACATGTTTCTGATTCTGACTTTATAAACTGCAGTAGCTCCCCTACTACAGCAGTTTGAACTAGTGTCAACACTGTGTTTCTCATCCAGGTATGATCTTGTATCTGGCGGTTTCTGTGACTGTGGCTGTTTCTGTGACTGTGGTTGTCCTGTTGGCTGTTTTTCTACCGCTCCTGTACAAATGGAAGAAAAGAAGCTCTAATGGTGAGTTACCTTCCTATTCTAACTCTTTCAATAATTACAAATGAAGAGCAATGAAAACACCTTTGTTGTTCTTTGTCTTCCACAGATGTGAACAGCAGGGGCCATTTAACTGACATAAACATGGAGGTGACTTTATTACTTTGCATCATGGTATCTCTGCTCAAGATGTTTAAATAACAGAAGAGAGTCTGGGCTGTTAAAATGGCTGTGTATCTCATGTATGTAATCATTCCTCATCACTTTGGTAAATTGTACTGTTGTTTTTTTCAGTCTGTCGTCTATGATGACTGTGTTCCAGTCTCCACATTGGGAGAGTCTGGCTACGAGAATGACAATCCATCCTCCATCTACGACACCCTCAATCTAGTCTCCGTGGCTCCTGACCAGACGTACTCCACAATCGGACAGCAAATATGATACTTGTTTTGGATTTGGATAAATCATACCACAAAGAATATAGTGGTGGTTTATTTTGAGCACATCTTCCTGCTTTAATATCTAAAATATCATCCACTGTTCTCCCATGTTGTCTCTAATCTCCATTAAAGGAACGCACCACCATATTCAGTTGTATGCAGACTTTGTTTTATTGTATATTGACAATCCGCTGTAATGTATCCCATAAATACTGTCCGTTTCTGAGCATTACAGCAAACCTTCCGGTTTTAAAATAAACTGGCAGGAATCAGCTATGTGTTCCTGTCCCTAATAGATGTGGTTTATTTTGAGGACATCTTCCTTCTTTAATATCTAAAATATCCTGATCTATTGCCTGTACCTTTTTATATTTCCATTGGTTTTTCTGATGTACTTATTTTATTTTTTCATTGTTGTTTATTGATCCGTGTTAACTGGCACATGCATCATTGTTTTAATGCTATGCTCTATACCTACTGCAAATGTATATATAATACTGCTGTACTAAATATAAAACTGGGAAGTTATCTTTGAGTCTTGGTGAGTGGATTTGAAATATAGCACAATCTCACGGAAACTACTGTGAAGCAAATAAAACAGAAGAAAAGCAACAACTCTATATCAACACATTAAATTATTTAATAAATGCTTTCATCAGCTTTAGAGATGCACTTTTCTTTTACAAATAAATAACTGAGGGAGTTTGTGTTGGTATTCTTTCTTGTGCTACTGTAACAGGTTTGGATCAGGTGTGGATAATGATGAGTCAGGGGTTGTTTTCCTGCATTTATTTGCTCCTGCAGAAGACATAAAAACACTTCTACACTTTCTGCTCCCTCATCAATGCAACACAGCACTGTGTGATTTAGTTGATTTTCTTTCTTTCTTACACTTTACTAAATAAAAGCTATTAAAACAGACAGAAAACACTTTGTTTTTAACTAATGAATCTCAAACCATAATAACCAATATGGGAACAGTGACACCTAGTGGACAAAACAAAACACTGCATATGTGGGGTAAACACAGCGAAAATAATTACATTTAACAAAAGAAACACACCTGCAGAAGACATAAAAGCACATGTACCAGTCTTCTGGACTCTTTCTGTACTTTCTGCTCCTGAATAAGTCAAATAACAATGAGAAAATGTGCTAAAATGCTCTGCAGCGCTGTCTGGTTTACATTACGCAGCAGCCTGCCGGAGTACAAAAGGCGCGAAAACAAAAAGATCCATAAAACGTATATTAATGGTTAAAACAACATAAAACAGCTACGTAATGTTAGCGGTATTTACATTATATAATATGAGCCAAACATGTCAACATAAATAGATCATTTTACAAAGAAAACGGTTAAAAATCACAGCAGCGTTTCCTAACACAACTTTCCCTCATCATTTTTTTTTCAAAAACTTTATTGAAAAGTTCCAGTCAGGACAATGACCATTGGATAATACAAAACGAAGTCTGGCATCTCCAACCAAGAAAATAAATACACATATGGAGACATAAAGTGCATGAAGTGCGTAAGTCAGTACAAGAGTAATTAAACATAATAATACAAATAAATAAAATTAAAAGTAAAATAAAATAAAATTAATAAAATTTAAAAAAGAAAGAGAAAAAGGGTAAGACATATTACATTTCTCCAAACATTTCTTGAATTATATCAACAGTGTGTACACATTTCTTATTATCAATTCTTTTAATACATTCAAAGTAATTCTTGAAATCAATTTCAAAAATAGTGAAGAAAGGTCGACTTTTGGAAAATTTGGTTTTATGTATGTGGAATTTTGCAATTAAAATAATCAAATTAACTAAGTGTTGAATTTTCTTATCTTTATTGTTATTGTATAAAAATATATCTTTGGTTTTCAAATTAATTGGTATGTTGGACTGTGAGGTGATGTGAACTTCAATTTATTTCCAAAAAATCTGGTATTACAAAATACACAATTAACATCAATATTGACAAAAACTTATTAGTGGGGTAAATGTTGTGTATAATTTTATATTGAACTTCTTTGATTTTATTAGAGATAGCAAATTTATGTGGAAGACTTTCCCTCATCAATGCAACACAGCAGTGTGAGGAGCTGACGATGACCTACGGAAACCCAGGAGGGACAGAAAGAGGTGACAGCCAAAAAGGATACACAAAAAAAATAACAATAAAATAAAACAACTAATTCAGATAAAATACACAAATATTCAACAAAATAAATAAATGATCAATCAAATCCCCAAATACAAAAATATTAAAGTACATTTTCCAACTCTGTTACACTACAGATTGTCAAACTATGTAAGATTTGTTTCTAGAGCAATAATTTATTAGCTGACAACCATTTCTATAATGTCACAGTCAGATTGCAGAGCTGCTTAAAATTGTGATGATTAAATCTTCATACAGGGAAAAGTGGCTGTACATGGACCTGTACAAACACACACACATATATACACACACACACACATACATTATAAGTATATATATATATATATATATATATATATATATATATATATAAACAGTATATTTTCTGTTTAAGTTTAAGATTACACATTTGGCTGATAAGTGTTATTAATGCAGCAGCAGATAATGTATTATATGATGGTGGGTTTTTGGTCCACTACAATGCACCTCTGTCCCTTGTGGCCAAAATGAGCATTACAACAAAAACTGCCAAAACTTTTCTTCCTACTCATTTCACAGATGAAAAAGAAAATTAAGGAACTTTAAACTATAAACCAGTTTTCTTTTCTCACTTGCCTTTTAGGGTTTCTGTACATTTAATTTCTAGATACAGCACAAAGTCACCATTTTAAGCTTACTGTTATGAGGAAGTAAGAGAGTATGTTATATATAGTATATTTTGAGGCCTGAGAATGATGACATGTGAGAAAGCAGGAAGTCATGTTTAAATAAAGACTTACTATGTCATCGAGCAACGCGGAACTTAAAGTGAGGAAATTCACAAGTGTGTCCGTGTATCAGACGGAAGATACTGAAGTCATAGCAGCAGTTTTCAGCAGTTTAAGGATTTTTCTTCATCAGAAACAACTTCAGAATGAATATCCAGCCTGTTCTGCTCTTCTGCTTATCAGGTGAGGACCGATTACTCGACTGTGTTGTTGATGAGTAAAATGTGTTGCAGTGTGTAAAGCTGTTACTGGTGATACACTGTGTTGGAGCATATACTGATTACATGACTTGACCACAACGTCACAGTTGAAATGCAACTTAACCTCCTAAGATGTGAGCTTTTGTTTGTTATGCATTTTTAATTTCTCCTAGATATTTGGGGTCAGTAGAACCTTGTAAGTTCAAAAACTAAGCATTATCATTGAACAGGAAGTAATTTTGAATGAACGATAATACTTCCTGATTACCCGTGTGATAGCTTGTTGCTAAAATTAGTCACATTTGTATAACATAATCAGACTATAAATGTTATTAAGCATAAAACAAACAACTTTCAACCATAAAATGTGATATGTTTTGTACCTGGTCCACTTTTGTCTGGGGATTGGCTGTTGATTGACTAGGCCAAGATCCCTGCCATCTCATTTTTACACCATAAAGTACTTTTGCTGCCACCAGGTGGCCCAAAACAACGTGTATGAATGAGGAAAAGAAGTCAAAGTTCATCAGAATGAAGTAAAAAGTCCAACAAACCTGAAATGTAATGTCTGCATATGAGGATGCAGAGTCAGAGGAGGTTAAAGACAGTTGAAACAGGTGTAGTCTGAAGCTACAGCTGGTCATTTTTACCCTTTTAACACAAACATCATTGTTTAACTTGCATGTGTAACGGCTGTGGATGGGTAGGACCCAAATGCAGCACAAAACCAGGGAGCAGTTTCAATTGATCTTTAATATATAGTCTGCATGGTAACTATACAGTTGTATGGCAGAATGCGTAGGGGGGACAAACAGGGCTCAGGGTCACCGAAGACAGAGTTGGCAGCAGGTAAGGCCAGTCGCACTCACAGACATGAGGTTGAGCAGGCGGAAGTCTCTGGGCTCTCCTGACAGGATTGAAGCCGGAGGACGGCACACAGCCACTGGCAGACAGGAACAAGCGATACTCGAGGTCAAGGACAGAAAGCTGGTGCATTCACCGGGATAGACAAGAGAAGAGGAGGTCACTAGCAAGCAGGGTCGAAACTAGAGAAACAGTCTGTGAAGTAGCGCTGGAAGGTCTGACATGAAGCAAATGCAAATGACGATCTGCCAAGGAGTGAATGAACAACAGGAGTAAATGTACAGGCTTGATTACAGACGAGGTGCAGCTGAGAGTCCAGGTGAACAGAGTTAACTGATGAGGTGGGTGTGGCTGAGCAGAGGTGTGGTGAATGGAAATTTACCAGCAGCAGGAGAGTAACTCCAGGTTCAAACCGGACGAGGAAGCGCCGCGATTAGCTGCGAAGCGCCGACGAGCCGAGCCAGTTTCCTTTTCGGCCATGTTAACCAATGGTGTCATTCACATAGGAAGCGCGGCGCTCTGCCCCGCTGTCGGCTCGTGCCGTGCAGCGATTGTTTCAGCGTCCGATCTATTTTCTCCACGTGCCGCGGCCGAATCTGTCAATCTGGGCAGGAAGTCAAACAAAGCAACAACGAGAGTATCCGGTTTTCTAAATAACGCATTTCAAATGCTCAATAATTAAACACGCCGTTCGACGAATGCGATGTGTGTGTGTGTCTAATCAGAACACGAGATGAATACACAGGTACGTACATACGTACGAGTACACACACACACAAAAGAGAGAGAGGGACACAGAGTGGGCTTGTCATACACATGCAAACAGTGAGAAAAAACAGCTCCACAGAGGAGCCGAGTAGCAGAGCCGCTTGCCGACCGTCACGGAGAAGTACGCTACTGGTGTGAACTGAAGGGCTGTGGCACGCACGAGAATTTCCAAGCGTGGCGCTTCCGTGTCCAGTGTGAACCTGGCCTAACAGAGCAGACTGTGACAGCATTTTTTTTTTCTAAGTATATTTTTTCAGGCTTTTTTGCCTTTAATGGACAGGTTAGTAGAGATAGACAGGAAACAGGAGGCAGCGAGAGGGGGAATAACATGCAGGATAAGACAGCTCGGTGAGGGATTCGAACCGGGGTCGCCTGCAGCGAGGACTGTAGCCTCTACACATGGGGTGGGTGCTCTACCCACTGAGCTACGCTCAACCCTGTGACAGCGTTTTTAATATGAAAAATGATGAATATCTAAGCTGGGGTGATAATCAGTCGACCCCCACTGTACAGTGTAACACCTGCAGACTGCCAGCTAATGTCAATCAAACACTGATACAACCCCAAGCAGACTGAGACACAAACATTTCTGATATTTTCGTTTTTTCTTCATTCTAACACAAAACTACTAATAATATATTTAAAAACATGCTGACATTATTTTCAAATGCAAAGAGGGAAAATAAATGTGATTTCAATTTGACTTTTTATTAAAACACATTAAACACACTAACGTGTTGTAAAAGCAGTAGTTAGTGGGAGTAAATTATGATGCTGAAATAGAAGGAAAGAGTGATTATACAGGCAGGTTTATTTCAGCAACAGACAATTCAAAGTGTTTTACAGAAAACATAAAAAGCATCAAGAAAAGATTTAAAAGAAACACAAAACTTCATAAAAAGACATCTGGAGGAATAAAAGACAATGAATGAGGACAAAGATGTAATTTAAAATATTTAAACTGAATCAAATCATCAGAAAAATGTGAGAGTTTATGCTGCATCCATCGAGTCCTTCCTGACAGAATAAATCAAGTCAAATCACAGACTGGTTGAACTGGGCAGCTCCCAGTGTGACTCTGTGGATCAGTGTGGAAATGTTCATTATTGATTGTTGATTTGTTTTCCAACAGTGCTGCAGGATGGAAACATTGGTCTCATCAATGCACAAATCCCCATTTATACAAGAACTGAAGGAGAAAGTATCACAGCTACATGTTACTTTACTAAGACTGGAATCTGGATGTACTTCTGTAAGGACGAATGTAAAGAATACATTCTTTCAATGTATAGTGGCAGTCATCAAAATGGAACATCCAGCATGAGATATTATGAGACAAGTGGAGGAAGTCGTCTGGATGTGACCATCACACAGCTGAGAAAATCTGACTCTGGACGTTACAGGTGTGGTTTGGACAGTTACCGTTCGGGTCCATACCAGGAGTTTAGGATCATCGTCAGAGATGGTGAGTTTCTACTGAAAGTCATGAAAATGTTTCTTCATGTGTCTGGAGGTCAGAGGAAACATTTTTCTGACTGCAGCTGATATTTTAATAACCTGATATTTGGTCTAATAATCACTGTGAAGATTGATACAGTCAGTGTTCATTTACTGTCTCAGTGTTTTTAGGAATGAAAATAATAAACTAATTATTTTTAATCAAATGTTGCCATCGTTTTTATAAGCAGTCGGTCAGTTAAAGGAGCATTTTATTTCTCTCTATTTATTTTGTGTCAGTGTGTTTCTTTTTTATTGTTCACAGCTCCGCCCCCTTCAAAACCAAAGTTGACTCCAAGACCTGCCCCACCAACACCAACACAGAGTTTCAGAGGAAGCACCACACCTTCATCTTCCACTAAAACCACCAACCAGCAGCAAACTGAGACAACAGCTGGAGGTTCAGGTACATTTACTAGGGGTTAGCATCTCTCCAATAAGACAATCTGATATATCTAGATATATGGAGTACGATACGAATCAGGAACGATACGTATTAAAGTGGCACGATTCGGTTCGATACTATTCGATGGGATTTCTATACGATTGGATATGATGTAATCTGATAGTTCTTTGTTTAAATTAAACATTAATTTTACATTATAAATTAACATAAGTCAATCCTATAAATGTGCGATTGCTTACGTTCAAATATAAATATTTTATAAAAGACCAGAGAACTAGTCTTTTTTTTCTTCGATTTCAGACTTTAAGCTGCATCATGTCTTTTACTTGCTGTGACGATTAATGTTTTATTTATGGGAGAGCAAGAAAGTGAGAGAGCTTCAGAAAGGAGCAAACAGAGCTTTTAGCAGCTGCATCAAACCGATTCATAACTTCATTTTTTTCAAATTAAGAAATAACCCTGCCTCTGGTGGACAAACTATATAACAGGGTTCCTGTTTCTAAAATACATGGGACATATCTACGGTATTTCTGAACTGTAATTTCAGTAATCAGTTTCGGATCTTGATTTTTATCATGCTTTTGATATCTTGTATACTTGTTTAGAAAGTTTAATTTTTCAGGGTTCAATAAACTGTTTCTGATTCTGACTTTATAAACTGCAGTAGCTCCCCTACTGCAGCAGTTTGAACTAGTTTCAACACTGTGTTTCTCATCCAGGTATGATCTTGTATCTGGCTGTTCCTTTGACTGTGGTGATTGTCCTGTTGGCTGTTTTTCTACCTCTCCTGTACAAATGGAAGAAAAGAAGCTCTAATGGTGAGTTACCTTCCTATTCTAACTCTTTCAATAATTACAAATGAAGAGCAATGAAAACACCTTTGTTGTTCTTTGTCTTCCACAGATGTGAACAGCAGGGGCCATTTAACCGACATAAACATGGAGGTGACTTTATTACTTTGCATCATGGTATCTGTGCTCAAAATGTTTAAATAATATAAATGGCACTGTTGTTTTTTTTCAGTCTGTCGTCTATGATGACTGTGTTCCAGTCTCCACATTAGGAGAGTCTGACTACGAGAATGACAATCCATCCTCCACCTACAAGACCCTCAATCCAGTCACCGTGGCTCCTGACCAGACGTACTTCACAATCAGACAGCAAATATGATACTTGTTTTTGATTTGGATAAATCATATCACAAAGAATATAGTTGTGGTTTATTTTATTATATCTTCCTGCTTTAATATCTAAAATATCATCCAGAAATCAGCTATGTGTTATACCCTTGTCCCTAATAGATGTGGCTTATTTTGAGGATATCTTCCTTCTTTAATATCTAAAATATCCTGATCTATTGCCTGTACCTTTTTACATTTCCATTGTTTTTTCTGATGTACTTACTTTATTTTTGTATTGTTTTATTGATGTTTATTGATCTGTGTTAACTGGCACATTCATCACTGTTTTAATGCTATGCTCTATACCTACTGCAAATGTATATATAATACTGCTGTACTAAATATAAAACTGGGAAGTTATCTTTGAGTCTTTGTGAGTGGATTTGAAATATAGCACAATCTCACAGAAACTACTGTGAAGCAAATAAAACAGAAGAAAAGCAACAAATCTATATCAACACATTAAATTATTTAATATATTGTTTGCTTTCATCAGCTTTTTGCAGAGATGCACTTTTCTTTTACAAATAAATAACTGAGGGAGTTTGTGTTGGTATTCTTTCTTGTGCTACTGTAACAGGTTTGGATCAGGTGTGGATAATGATGAGTCAGAGGTTGTTTTCCTGCATTTATTTGCTCCTGCAGAAGACATAAAAACACTTCTGCACTTTCTGCTCCCTCATCAATGCAACACAGCACTGTGTGATTTAGTTGATTTTCTTTCTTTCTTACACTTCACTAAATAAAAGCTATTAAAACAGACAGAAAACACTTTGTTTTTAACTAATACATCTCAAACCATAATAACCAATATGGGAACAGTGACACCTAGTGGACAAAACAAAACACTGCATATGTGGGTAAACACAGCGAAAATAATTACATTTAACAAAAGAAACACACCTGCAGAAGACATAAAAACACATGTACCAGTCTTCTGGACTGTTTCTGTATTTTCTGCTCCTGAATAAGTAAAATAACAATGAGAAAATGTGCTAAAATGCTCTGCAGCGCTGTCTGGTTTACATTACGCAGCAGCCTGCCGTAGTACAAAAGGCGCGAAAACAAAAACATCCATAAAACGTATATTAATGGTTAAAACAACATAAAACAGCTACGTAATGTTAGTGGTATTTACATTATATAATATGAACCAAACATGTCAACATAAATAGATCATTTTTCAAAGAAAACGGTTAAAAATCACAGCAGCATTTCCTAACACAACTTTCCCTCATCAATGCAACACAGCACTGTGAGGAGCTGACGATGACCTACGGAAACCCAGGAGGGACAGAAAGAGGTGACAGCCAGAAAGGAAGCACAAAGAAAAATAACAATAAATTAAAACAAATAATTGAGATAAAATACACAAATATTCAACAAAATAAGTAAATGATCAATCAAATCCCCAAATACAAAAATGATTAAAGTGCATTTTCCAACTCTGTTACACTACAGATTGTCAAACGATGTAAGATTTGTTTGATAGAGCAATAACTTATTAGCTGACAACCATTTATAATAATTTATATAATGTCACAGTTAGATTGCAGAGCTGCTTAAAATTGTGATGATTAAATCTTCATACAGGGAAAAGTGGCTGGTGGTTGGAGTTCATTGAGAAATTAAAACTCACTTAGAAGAAAACATAAATGCTTTCAATCCTATTCAGAACATGCAGTATTGGTGCTGTTGGAGATGAGAAGGCCAGATCAGGGCCAGATGATTCTTCACCAACACTTAAATAAAACGCAACTCAAATAACTAATAGAAGTCTCAAAGTTGTTCAAAAAGAAATCACTGGAGAGAGTCGGAGTTTGATGCCAAAAGACTTGATTCACAAACAGGAACAAAGCCCCAGTCAGACCCTGGGATCAGACTGAAGAAGCTTTCTCTCACTCTTCCTTTTATGCTATAAGTTCTTTTTCCTTTCTTGACCATACAATGATTATATCCCTTCATATCCCACAACTAGACAAGAGGTCTGTGAGGGAGTCAAACACTAGGTAGACAAGCCTTATGCTGATATCCAATTAGTGAGATCATACTGGCTGGCTCATGCAACATAGCTCTTCCATGGAACTCTGCAGGCCCTTCACTATAAAGCATAACCCTACTAGAGAGTAGAGGCAGAAGAAGGGAGCCAAAACTGATCTTTTTTTTTTTTAAATACGACTGAAACTACTTCTAAGTTGATGCATATGACTGGTATATAGGTTTACATGAGTATACGATAGATATTCTGAGTCACTAGGTTTAAACAAAGCATTTTGTTACACAGACGTATGAAAGTTTCTCCACTAAAGCACACCAGCACAACATGAAAAGAAGTCAAACTAAACATGAATCCCTCTCGATGCATTTGGCAGGTCTGGTCTGTCCTCATGCACTTCATGGTTTTATAGATCACACCATGATTTTTACCCTTCATCCTGTTTGTATCTACCTTTCCTTCCTTGTATTCCTTCTGGTGTCCAAACACATTATGATTCATCATGTGGTATCTCTACACAATAACAGTACTGGATATAATCAGTGTGAGGATCTGTGAGCATGACTCTCACATAATATATAGATATAGATAGATAGATAGAGAGAGAGAGAGACAGAGAGACAGAGAGAGAGAGAGAGAGAGAGAGCAGGAAGTCATGTTAAAATAAAGATGTGTTATGTCATCAAGAAATGCGGAACTGAAAGTGAGCAATAAGGAACTTAAAGTGAGTAAGTTTTCCAACACATCTCTACATCACTGCAACAGGCCAACAACTTAAATACTTCAATTGCGGATCCAACGATTTAAGTTATTCGTTACATCCAAAAAGTAATCAAGTACTCTAACCCATTACCCCCAACACTGGATGTCACAGTATGCTATATTCATGTAGCGCTCAGCCATGAGAATGAGAGCGTGAGAAAGCAGGAAGCCATGTTGAAATGAAGACTGGCAACTTAGTTGAGCAATGCAGAACTTAAAGTGAGGAACTTCAAAGGTTGGAGGTGCATTAGACGGAAGATACTGAAGTCATAGCAGCAGTTTAAGGATCTTTCTTCATCAGAAACAACTTCAGAATGAATATCCAGCCTGTTCTGCTCTTCTGCTTCTTATCAGGTGAGGACTGATTACCCGACTGTGTTGTTGCTGAGTAAAATGTGTTGCAGTGTGTAAAGCTGTTACTCACTGCAACAGGCCAACACACACTACTTACATGTTACTGTAATGTTCTTGCTCTTATTTCCTCCCACTAATTGAAAATAATGTGAATATTTCCATGAAGTGAATGCTGTCCCTTCTGAGCTGCCGTACAGGTGAGCAGTGATATAACCGTAAAAATAGTAACGCTGCAAATTTGTGGTGGATTTTCTTTTCTTGTGGTTAAAAGGTAGCTACAGGAATAGTTGGTTAAAAATAATAATGGATTACCTTTACAGAACGTAACTAACCAACTGAGTACTTAAATTGCAGATCCAACCATTATAGATACTCATTACATCCAAAAAGTAATCCAAGTACTCTCACCCATGTGTGGTGCAGTATGTTATATTCATGTAGCGCTCAGCCCTGAGAATGAGAGCGTGGGAAAGCAGGAAGCCATGTTGAAATGAAGACTTGCCACTTCATTGAGCAATGCAGAACTTAAAGTGAGGAACTTCACAAGTTTGTCAGTGTTTTAGACGGAAGATACTGAAGTCATAGCAGCAGTTTTCTAAAGCCTCACTGATTCCCTTCTGTGGTTTATCATTTAAGATCATATTATTATTATTATCAGAAAGAACCTTAAAGACACCACATACACTGATGAGTCTAAAACAGAGACACTAACTTTTAGACTTGTTCCTCATATACAGTGGTTGTGTGTGTCACAAGAAGAATGCCAGATAAGCAACCACAGAAACCTCACTGCTGTAAGACTGAAGACTTCTCTTTTGCTCTTTCTTTCTTTTCTACTCAGTTGCAAATGTTAAACTTGTTGTGCCAAAATTTACAGCAATACAAACCCCATCACAAGGCTGCCTTTAAATTTAACAAACATTTAACAAACAAGAAACGTTTCTCCTGCTCACCTGAAACTTTCAATATTTTTTCTTTTCCCCATGTCCCTTTACGGGCTCCGTAGGATGCAGCACCTGAATTCGGACACAGCTTGTGAAAAGTCTACTTCATATAAAATGCTGCTTCACAATACAATGAATACATATTTAAACGTTTCTACATGAAACATTGTCCATCAGCAGCTTTTGTGCAAAATAATCTGTAAAAGACTGAGACGTAATGTTGAAATTGTTAATTTTTTGTAAGACCTCTCATGCATCTGTTCTGTAAATAGATGGTTTATTATAGTACAGTACACACACGATCAAGTTGAGCTGTATGTGGCCCTTGAACTGAAATGAGTTTTACACAACTGCTTTAAATGAACATCTGTTTAATGGAATGTGTCTTTATAACATGAAATATCTGAACAATACATTTAAAAAAGTGCATCATATAATTAGCTTCCAAGTTAATGATGTATTACAAACTGAATGGACGGGCAGTAAACTTTTAAGATAGCTGATAGTCGGACTGTGCCAGAGAGTGTTGGCTGCATCAGAGGAGGGCATGTTGCAGAGCGGAGCGGGAACTTTTTATAAAATCAGCCGACTGATAAAAACATGTTGATCCCAATAATATGAAAAATTATGAATATCTAAGCTGATTATCAATTTGGGTGATAATCAGTCGACCCCCACTGTACAGTGTTACACCTGCAGACTGCCAGCTAATGTCAATCAAACACTGATACAACCCCAAGCAGACTGAGACACAAACATTTCTGATATTTTCCCTTTTTTCTTAATTCTAATACAAAACTACTAATAATATATTTAAAAACATGCTGATATTATTTTCGAATGCAAAATAAATGTGATTTCAATTTGACTTTTTATTAAAACACATAAAACAAACTAACGTGTTATAAAAGCAGTAGTTAGTGGGAGTAAATTATGTTGCTGAAATAGAAGGAAAGAGTGATTATACAGGCAAGTTTATTTCAGTAACAGACAATTCAAAGTGTTTTACAGAAAACATAAAAAGCATCAAGAAAAGATTTAAAAGAAACACAAAACTTTATAAAAAGACACCTGGAGAAATAAAAGACAAATGAAGAGGACAAAAATGTCATTTAAAACTTTTAAATTAAATCAAATCATCAGAAAAATGTGAGAGTTTATGCTGCATCCATCGAGTCCTTCCTGACAGAATAAATCAAGTCAAATCACAGACTGGTTGAACTGGGCAGCTCCCAGTGTGACTCTGTGGATCAGTGTGGAAATGTTCATTATTGATTGTTGATTTGTTTTCCAACAGTGCTGCAGGATGGAAACATTGGTCTCATCAATGCACAAACCCCCATTTATAGAACTAAAGGAGAAAGTCTCATAGTTACATGTTACTTTAACACGACTGGAAGCACAAAGTACTTCTGTAAGGACAAATGTAAACAATACATTCTTGAAATGAATGGTGGCAGAGCTCAAAGAGACAGACACAGCATAAGATATAAAACAACACCTACAGGAAGTCGTCTGGATGTGACCATCACACAGCTGAGAAAATCTGACTCTGGACGTTACAGGTGTGGTTTGAACAGTTACCGTTCGGGTCCACACAAGCAGTTTGAGCTCGTCGTCACAGATGGTGAGTTTCTACTGAAAGTCATGAAATGTTTCTTCATGTGTCTGGAGGTCAGAGGAAACATTTTTCTGACTGCAGCTGATATTTTAATAACCTGATATTTGGTCTAATAATCACTGTGAAGATTGATACAGTCAGTGTTCATTTACTGTCTCAGTGTTTTTAGAACTATTTCAATTTAATGTTACCATTGTTTTTATAAGCAGCCGGTCAGCTAAAGGAGTGTTTCTTTTTTATTGTTCACAGCTTCGCCCCCTTCAAAAACAACGTTTACTCCTACACCTGCCCCACCACCAACACCAACACAGAGTTTCAGAGGAAGCACCACACCTTCATCTTCCACTAAAAACACCAACCAGCAGCAAACTGAGACAACAGCTGGAGGTTCAGGTACATTTACTAGGGGTTAGCATCTCTCCAATAAGACAATCTGATATATCTAGATATATGGAGTACGACACGAATCAGGAACGATACGTATTAAAGTGGAACGATTCGGTTCGATACTATTCGATGGGATTTCTATACGATACAATACGATTGGATATGATGTAATCTGATAGTTCTTTGTTTAAATTAAACATTAATTTTACATTATAAATTAACATAAGTCAATCCTATAAATGTGCCATTGCTTACCTTCAAATATAAATATTTTATAAAAGACCAGAGAACTAGTCTTTTTGTTCAGTTCAGAACCATGTCATTGTGTTTATGACTGTAATACATTGCATGTTGAGAACTTTGCAAAGCCCCTCTGTCAATGAAAACAAACTTAATATTCAATTTTATTATTGGCCCAAACTAGAACCAAAGAAACTAGTAAAGGAGGTAAAGAAATAAAACAGAGTTCTGTGTAGACTCAGATCAGAGAATAACAGTTTAAACAGACATCCCTTTCATTTTTTTAATTCATAAGTGCTGAGCCAACACAAGAGAGTACAATCTGGATCCAGCCTGACATTTCCAGTAAAACTTCAAAACCTATAAATATTATTTTACTTTTGGAAACAGACAGATGACTATTCATTTTAATGCAGTTTGCTCCTCTCTCACTGCGGACTGACACGCTGTAGATTGGAGTAGGATGACACCCAGAGGTGATTTCTTTAGAGAGGTTTGTCTCTCTTTATTATACAAAGATGCTGAACTTTGTTCTCTATTATAATGTAAAACACAACAAAGTTAGCAGAGCGTTCAGACTTCAGAGCTGTGCTCATACTGTGTCACTGCTGCAGCGTTGCACTTTTACACATCTGCTGTGGCTCAGTTTGGTCTGTAAATACTGAAACATCTCAGCAACTAGTGTCTGAAATACTTCAACACACTGAATCAGCACACACCTCTGAACTCTTCTGGTTTTCTTTTTATTTCTCCGTATGACATACTACAGCAGTAACAGCTTATCAATAATAAGCTGCAGACACAGCTGTTTACAGGACATTATCGTTCATACTGTGGATAATCACACCGTTATTATAGTTTGTGCTGTTTTACACTCCTACATACTGCAGCGGTTTTTGTCTACTGGTCTGTTCTTCTAGTAAAATTCAAATCTCTTCCAAACTTTGGATTTCAGACTTAAGCTGCATCATGTCTTTTACTTGTTGTGACGATTAATGTTATATTTATGGGAGAGCGAGATAGTGAGAGAGCTTCAGAAAGGAGCAGACGGAGCTTTCAGCAGCTGCATCAAACCGATTCATAACTTCATTTTTTTCAAATTAAGAAATTACCCTGCCTCTGGTGGACAAACTATATACCAGGGTTCCTGTTTCTAAAATACATGGGACATATCTATGGTTTTTCTGAACTGTAATTTCAGTAATCAATTTTGGAACTTGATTTTTATCATGCTTTTGATATCTTGTATACTTGTTTAGAAAGTTTAAGTTTCATTTTTCATGGTTCAGGGTTCAATAAACATGTTTCTGATTCTGACTTTATAAACTGCAGTAGCTCCCCTACTACAGCAGTTTGAACTAGTTTCAACACTGTGTTTCTCATCCAGGTATGATCTTGTATCTGGCTGTTCCTTTGACTGTGGTTATTTCTGTGACTGTGGCTGTTTCTGTGACTGTGGTTGTCCTGTTGGCTGTTTTTCTACCGCTCCTGTACAAATGGAAGAAAATATGCTCTAATGGTGAGTTACCTTTCTATTCTAACTCTTTCAATAATTACAAATGAAGAGCAATGAAAACACCTTTGTTGTTCTTTGTCTTCCACAGATGTGAACAGCAGGGGCCATTCAACCGACATAAACATGGAGGTGACTTTATTACTTTGCATCATGGTATCTGTGCTCAAAATGCTTAAATAACAGAAGAGAGTCTGGGCTGTTAAAATGGCTGTGTATCTCATGTATGTAATCATTCCTCATCACTTTGGTAAATGGCACTGTTGTTTTTTCAGTCTGTCGTCTATGATGACTGTGTTCCAGTCTCCACATTGGGAGAGTCTGGCTACGAGAACGACAATCCATCCTCCACCTACGAGACCCTCAATCAAGCCACCATGTCTCCTGACCAGACGTACTCCACAATCGGACAGCAAATATGATACTTGTTTTGGATTTGGATAAATCATACCACAAAGAATATAGTTGTGGTTTATTTTGAGGACATCTTTCTGCTTTAATATCTAAAATATCATCCACTGTTCTCCCATGTTGTCTCTAATCTCCATTAAAGGAACACACCACCATATTCAGTTGTATACGGACTTTGTTTTATTGTATATTGACAACCGACTGTAATGTATCCCATAAATACTGTCTGTTTCTGAGCATTACATCAAACTTTCCGGTTTTAAAATAAACTGGCAGAAATCAGCAATGTGTTATACCCCTGTCCCTAATAGATGTGGTTTATTTTGAGGACATCTTCCTTCTTTAATATCTAAAATATCCTGATCTATTGCCTGTACCTTTTTATATTTCCATTGTTTTTTCTGATGTACTTACTTTATTTTTGTATTGTTTTATTGTTGTTTATTGATCTGTGTTAACTGGCATATGCATCGCTGTTTTAATGCTATGCTCTATACCTACTGCAAATGTATATATAATACTGCTGTACTAAATATAAAACTGGGAAGTTATCTTTGATTCTTGGTGAGTGGATTTGAAATATAGCACAATCTCACAGAAACTACTGTGAAGCAAATAAAACAACAGAAATGCAACAAATCTATATCAAGACATTAAATTATTTAATAAATTATTTGCTTTTATCAGCTTTTTGCAGAAATGCACTTTTCTTTTACAAATAAATAACTGAGGGAGTTTGTGTTGATATTCTTTCTTGTGCTACTGTAACAGGTTTGGATCAGGTGTGGATAATGATGAGTCAGGGCTTGTTTTCCTGCATTTATTTGCTCCTGCAGAAGACATAAAAACACTTCTGCACTTTCTGCTCCCTCATCAATGCAACACAGCACTGTGTGATTTAGTTGATTTTCTTTCTTTCTTACACTTCACTAAATAAAAGCTATTAAAACAGACAGAAAACACTTTGTTTTTAACCAATAAATGTCAAACCATAATAACCAATATGGGAACAGTGACACCTAGTGGACAAAACAAAACACTGCATATGTGGGGTAAACACAGCGAAAATAATTACATTTAACAAAAGAAACACACCTGCAGAAGACATAAAAACACATGTACCAGTCTTCTGGACTCTTTCTGCACTTTCTGCTCCTGAATAAGTCAAATAACAATGAGAAAATGTGCTAAAATGCTCTGCAGCGCTGTCTGGTTTACATTACGCAGCAGCCTGCCGTAGTACAAAAGGCGCGAAAACAAAAACATCCATAAAACGTATATTAACGGTTAAAACAACATAAAACAGCTACGTAATGTTAGCAGTATTTACATTATATAATATGCGACAAACATGTCAACATAAATAGATCCTTTTTCAAAGAAAACGGTTAAAAATCACAGCAGCGTTTCCTAACACAACTTTCCCTCATCATTTTTTTTTTCAAAAACTTTATTGAAAAGTTCCAGTCAGGACAATGACCATTGGATAATACAAAACGAAGGCTGGCATCTCCAACCAAGGAAATAAATACCTATATAGAGACATAAAGTGCATGAAGTGCATAAGTCAGTACAAGAGTAATTAAACATAATAATAAAAATAAATAAAATTAAAAGTAAAATTAAAAAATTAAAAACAGACCCTCTACAGGCCCTTCACTATAAAGCATAACCCTACAAGAGAGTAGAAGCAGGAGAAGGGAGCCAAAACCGATCTTTTTTTTTTTTTTAAATACGACTGAAACTACTTCTAACTTGATGCATATGACTGGTATATAGGTTTACATGAGTATATGATAGATATTCTGAGTAACTAGGTTTAAACAAAGCATTTTGTTACACAGACGTATGAACGTTTCTCCACTAAAGCACACCAGCACAACATGAAAAGAAGTCAAACTAAACATGAATCCCTCTCGATGCATTTGGCAGGTCTGGTCTGTCCTCATGCACTTCATGGTTTTATAGATCACACCATGATTTTTACCCTTCATCCTGTTTGTATCTACCTTTCCTTCCTTGTATTCCTTCAGGTGTCCAAACACATTATGAATCATCATGTGTTATCTCTACACAATAACAGTACTGGATATAATTAGTGTGAGGATCTGTGAGCTACACACACACACACACACACACACACACACACACACACACACACACACACACACACACACACACACACACACTTATATATAAACAGTATATCTTCTGTTTAAGTTTAAGGTTACACATTTGGCTGATAAGTGTTATTAATTCAGCAGCAGCCCCTTGTGGCCAAAATTAATATTACAACAAAAACTGACAAAACCTTTCTTCCCACTTATTTCACAGATGAAAAAGAAAATGAAGGAACTTTAAACTATAAAAGAGAAAACCAGTTTTCTTTTCTCACTTGCCTTTTAGGGCTTCTGTACATTTAATTTCTAGACACAGCACAAAGTCACCATTTTAAGTTTACTGTTAAGAGGAAGTAAGAGAGTATGTTATACATAGTATATATATATATATAGCTCAGCCCTGAGAATGAGGGCATGAGAGAGAGCAGGAAGTCATGTTTAAATAAAGACTTACTATGTTATTGAGCAATGAGGAAATTAAAGTGAGGAAGTTCACAAGTGTGTCCGTGTATCAGACGGAAGATACTGAAGTCATAGCAGCAGTTTTCAGCAGTTTAAGGATTTTTCTTCATCAGAAACAACTTCAGAATGAATATCCACCCTGTTCTGCTCTTCTGCTTCTTATCAGGTGAGGACCGATTACCCGACTGTGTTGTTGCTGAGTAAAATGTGTTGCAGTGTGTAAAGGTGTTACTGGTGTTACACTGTGCTGGAGCATATACTGATTACATGACTTGACCACAACGTCACAGTTGAAACGCAACTTAACCTCCTAAGATGTGAGCTTTTGTTTGTTGTGTATTTTTAATTTCTCCTAGATATTTGGGGTCAGTAGAACCTTGTAAGGTCAAAAACTAAGCATTATCATTGAACAGGAAGTCATTTTGCATGAACGATAATACTTCCTGATTACCCGTGTGATAGCTTGTTGCTAAAATTAGTCACATTTGTATAACATAATCAAACTATAAATGTTATTAAGCATAAAACAAACAAGTTTCAACCATAAAATGTGATAAGTTTTGTACCTGGTCCACTTTTGTCTGGGGATTGGCTGTTGATTGACGAGGCCAAGATCCCTGCCATCTCGTTTTTACACCATCAAGTACTTTTGCTGCCACCAGGTGGCCCAAAACAACGTGTATGAATGATTAAAAGAAGTCAAAGTTCATCAGAATGAAGTAAAAGGTCCAGCAAACTCAAAATGTAAAGTCTGCATATGAGGATGCAGAGTCACATGAGGTTAAAGACAGTTGAAACAGGTGTAGTCTGAAGCTACAGCTGGTCCTTTTTACCCTTTTAACACAAACATCATTGTTTAACTTGCATTGCATCGACAAAATCGAGCTACGTCAGAGATCTAAAGCTGTTTTCAGTTCCTCACTGATTCCCTCCTGTGGTTTATCATTTAAGATCATTTTATTATCAGAAAGAACCTAATCATGTGGTGGATTAATAAAACAAATATATTCCGGACAATTTCTAACTTTGACTATTTCATTTGGCCAAAACTCTTGTACAACTAGTTGAGTACAAGCAATAGTTGAATTAGTTAAAGACACCACACACACTGATGAGTCTAAAACAGAGACACTAACCCCTCCCTTCACACATTTTAGACTGGTTTCACACATACAGTGGGCGTATGTGTCACAAGTCTTTGTTGGTTTCCTGTTTTTCTAAAATCAATTTTTGTGTAGTTTGTTTTCCCCTTCTCGTTTTCCAGGACAGACCAAATTCACCATGCACACCAGGCCTGGCTATTAATTTAATAAAATGGAAGAATTAACCCCAAGACTGCAAAAATGTGCTCTCTAGCGCCACCTAGAAACACTAAAACGGCCACTACGCCTGATAGGAATGTCGTAGAAAGATCAAACCAAAACTCAATTATTTGTCTTACCAAGACCTACAAATCACATGCTGACACCCCTGACCTAAATCCAACAGGAAGTGCACAGTTTGCCTTTTAAATGTATGATTTTTGATGATTTTTCAGGCATTTCAAAATATATACATTATTCCTGCATTCTTTCAGCTAAAAGAAAAAAAGACACAAAAACAATAGGGTCCTTGCCTCCAGGCCTTTCGGCTCGGTCCCTAATGATGTATTACAAACTGAATGGACGGGCAGTAAACTTTTAGGATAGCTGATAGTCGGACTGTGCCAGAGAGTGTTGGCTGCATCAGAGGAGAGCATGTTGCAGAGCGGAGCGGGAACCTTTTATAAAATCAGCCGGCTGACAAAAACATGTTGATCCCAATAATATGAAAAATGATGAATATCTAAGCTGATTATCAATTTGGGTGATAATCAGTCGACCCCCACTGTACAGTGTAACACCTGCAGACTGCCAGCTAATGTCAATCAAACACTGATACAACCCCAAGCAGACTGAGACACAAACATTTCTCATATTTTCCCTTTTTTCTTCATTCTAATACAAAACTACTAATAATATATTTAAAAATATGCTGACATTATTTTCGAATGCAAAGAGGGAAAATAAATGTGATTTCAATTTGACTTTTTATTAAAACACATAAAACAAACTAACGTGTTATAAAAGCAGTAGTTAGTGGGAGTAAATTATGATGCTGAAATAGAAGGAAAGAGTGATTATACAGGCAAGTTTATTTCAGTAACAGACAATTCAAAGTGTTTCACAGAAAACATAAAAAGCATCAAGAAAAAATTTAAAAGAAACACAAAACTTCATAAAAAGACATCTGGAGAAATAAAAGACAAATGAATGAGAACAAAGATGTAATTTAAAATATTTAAATTAAATCAAATCATCAGAAAAATGTGAGAGTTTATGCTGCATCCATCGAGTCCTTCCTGACAGAATAAATCAAGTCAAATCACAGACTGGTTGAACTGGGCAGCTCCCAGTGTGACTCTGTGGATCAGTGTGGAAATGTTCATTATTGATTGTTGATTTGTTTTCCAACAGTGCTGCAGGATGGAAACATTGGTCTCATCAATGCACAAATCCCCTTTTATAGAAGAACTGAAGGACAAAGTATCACAGCTACATGTTACTTTGGGACGACTGGAAGCTGGAAGTACTTCTGTAAGGACGAATGTAAAGGATACATTTTTGAAACGTATGGTGACCGTTATCAAAGAGACAGATACAGCATGAGATATTATGAGACAAGTGGAGGAAGTCTTCTGGATGTGACCATCACACAGCTGAGAAAATCTGACTCTGGACGTTATTGGTGTAGATTGTACACCTATTACCAGACATATCACAACCAGAGGTTTGATATCATCGTCAGAGATGGTGAGTTTCTACTGAAAGTCATGAAAATGTTTCTTCATGTGTCTGGAGGTCAGAGGAAACATTTTTCTGACTGCAGCTGATATTTTAATAACCTGATATTTGGTCTAATAATCACTGTGAAGATTGATACAGGAAGTGTTCATTTACTGTCTCAGTGTTTTTAGGAATGAAAATAATAAACTGACTATTTCAATTAAATGTTACCATTGTTTTTATAAGCAGCCGGTCAGCGAAAGGAGCATTTTATTTCTCTCATCAGGATTTATTTTGTATCAGTGTGTTTCTTTTTTAATTGTTCGCAGCTCCACCCCCTTCAACACCAAAGTCGACTGTCAGACCTTCAACCCCACCACCACCACCAACACCACCACTACCAACACCAACACCACCACTACCAACACCACCACCAACACCAACAACAACATCAAGAACACCACCACCAACACCACCACAGAGTTTCAGAGGAAGCACCACACCTTCATCTTCCACTAAAACCACCAACCAGCAGCAAACTGAGACAACAGCTGGAGGTTCAGGTACATTTACTAGAGGTTAGCGTCTCTCCAATAAGACAATCTGATATATCAAGATATATGGGGTACGACACGAATCAGGAACGATACGTATTAAAGTGGAACGATTCGGTTCGATACTATTCGATGGGATTTCTATACGATACAATACGATTGGATATGATGTAATCTGATAGTTCTTTGTTTAAATTAAACATTAATTTTACATTATAAATTAACATAAGTCAATCCTATAAATGTGCGATTGCTTACCTTCAAATATAAATATTTTAAATATAAAGACCAGAGAACTAGTCTTTTTTTTCTTCGATTTCAGACTTTAAGCTGCATCATGTATTTTACTTGTTGTGACGATTAATGTTATATTTGTGGGAGAGCGAGAAAGTGAGAAAGCTTCAGAAAGGAGCAGACGGAGCTTTCAGCAGCTGCATCAAACCGATTCATAACTTCATTTTTTTCAAATTAAGAAATACCCTGCCTCTGGTGGACAAACTATATAACAGGGTTCCTGTTTCTAAAATACATGGGACATATCTATGGTATTTCTGAACTGTAATTTCAGTCATCAGTTTCGGAACTTGATTTTTATCATGCTTTTGATATCTTACTTGTTTAGAAAGTTTAAGTTTCATTTTTCATGGTTCAGGGTTCAATAAACATGTTTCTGATTCTGACTTTATAAACTGCAGTAGTTCCCCTACTGCAGCAGTTTGAACTAGTTTCAACACTGTTTCTCATCCAGGTGGGATCTTGTATCTGGTTGTTTCTGTGACTGTGGTTGTCCTGTTGGCCGTTTTTCTACCGCTCCTGTACAAATGGAAGAAAAGAAGCTCTAATGGTGAGTTACCTTCCTATTCTAACTCTTTCAATAATTACAAATGAAGAGCAATGAAAACACCTTTGTTGTTCTTTGTCTTCCACAGATGTGAACAGCAGGGGCCATTTAACCAACATAAACATGGAGGTGACTTTATCACTTTGCATCATGGTATCTGTGCTCAAGATGTTTAAATAATATAAATGGCACTGTTGTTTTTTTCAGTCTGTCTTCTATGAGAACTCTGCTCCAGTCTCCACATTGGGAGAGTCTGACTACGAGAATGACAATCCATCTTCCACCTACAAGACCCTCAATGCAGTCACCATGTCTCCTGACCAGACGTATGCCACAATCGGACAGCAAATATGATACTTGTTTTGGATTTGGATAAATCATACCACAAAGAATATAGTTGTGGTTTATTTTGAGCACATCTTCCTGCTTTAATATCTAAAATATCCTGGTCTATTGAATGTACCTTTTTATATTTCCATTGTTTTTTCTGATGTACTTACTTTATTTTTGTATTGTTTTATTGTTGTTTATTGATCTGTGTTAACTGGCACATTCATCGTTTTAATACTATGCTCTATACCTGCTGCAAATGTATATAAAATACTGCTGTACTAAATATAAAACTGGGAAATTACCTTTGAGTCTTTGAGTGGATTTGAAATATAGCACAATCTCACAGAAACTACTGTGAAGCAAATAAAACAGAAGAAAAGCAACAAATCTATATCAACACATTAAATTATTTAATAATTTGTTTGCTTTTATCAGCTTTTTGCAGAGATGCACTTTTCTTTTACAAATAAATAACTGAGGGAGTTTGTGTTGGTATTCTTTCTTGTGCTACTGTAACAGGTTTGGATCAGGTGTGGATAATGATGAGTCAGGGCTTGTTTTCCTGCATTTATTTGCTCCTGCAGAAGACATAAAAACACTTCTGCACTTTCTGCTCCCTCATCAATGCAACACAGCACTGTGTGATTTAGTTGATTTTCTTTCTTTCTTACACTTTACTAAATAAAAGCTATTAAAACAGACAGAAAACACTTTATTTTAACTAATAAATCTCAAACCATAATAACCAATATGGGAACAGTGACACCTAGTGGACAAAACAAAACACTGCATATGTGGGTAAACACAGCGAAAATAATTACATTTAACAAAAGAAACACACCTGCAGAAGACATAAAAACACATGTACCAGTCTTCTGGACTCTTTCTGTATTTTCTGCTCCTGAATAAGTAAAACAACAATGAGAAAATGTGCTAAAATGCTCTGCAGCGCTGTCTGGTTTACATTACGCAGCAGCCTGCCGTAGTACAAAAGGCGCGAAAACAAAAACATCCATAAAACGTATATTAATGGTTAAAACAACATAAAACAGCTACGTAATGTAAATAAATAGCGGTATTTACATTATATAATATGCGCCAAACATGTCAACATAAATAGATCATTTTTCAAAGAAAACGGTTAAAAATCACAGCAGCGTTTCCTAACACAACTTTCCCTCATCAATTTTTTTTTCCAAAAACTTTATTGAAAAGTTCCAGTCAGGACAATGACCATTGGATAATACAAAACGAAGTCTGGCATCTCCAACTAAGAAAATAAATACATATATAGAGACATAAAGTGCATGAAGAGTGTAAGTCAGTACAAGAGTAATTAAACATAATAATAAAAATAAATAAAGTGAAAAGTAAAAGAAAAAAAATGTAAAAAAAGAAAAAAAAGGGCAAGACATATTACATTTCTCCAAACATTTCTTGAAATATATCAACAGTGTGTATACATTGCTTGTCATCAATTATTTTAATACATTCAAAATAATTCTTGAAATCAATTTCAAAAACAGGGAAGAAAGGTCGACTTTTGGAAAATTTGGTTTTCTGTATGTGGAATTTTGCAATTAGAATAATCAAATTAACTAAGTGTTGAATTTTCTTATCTTTATTGTCATATATATATATATATATATATATATATATAAGACATGTGAATGAGGGCATGAGAGAGAGCAGGAAGTCATGTTAAAATAAAGATGTGTTTATGTTTTCAAGAAATGTGGAACTGAAAGTGAGCAATAAGGAACTTAAAGTGAGGAAGTTTTTCAACACATCTCTACGTCACTGCAACAGGCCATTAGTGTATTTATAACATTATATCATTGTGAAGTAACAGACTGGAGCTGAGTTACTGATCAACAGAACCACTAAAGTGTCTTCTCAAACAAATGCTCAGGCGTTTAAACACATCTCTACGTCACTGCAACAGGCCAACAACTTAAATACTTCAATTACAGATCCAACGATTTAAGTTATTCGTTACATCCAAAAAGTAATCAAGTACTCTAACCCATTACCCCCAACACTGGATGTCACAGTATGTTATATTCATGTAGCGCTCAGCCCTGAGAATGAGAGTGTGAGAAAGCAGAAGCCCATGTTGAAATGAAGACTGCCAACTTAGTTGAGCAATAAGGAACTGAAAGTGAGGAACTTCAAAGGTTGGAGGTGTATTAGACGGAAGATACTGAAGTCATAGCAGCAGTTTTCAGCAGTTTAAGGATTTTTCTTCATCAGAAACAACTTCAGAATGAATATCCAGCCTGTTCTGCTCTTCTGCTTCTTATCAGGTGAGGACCGATTACCCAACTGTGTTGTTGCTGAGTAAAATGTGTTGCAGTGTGTAAAGGTGTTACTGGTGATACACTGTGTTGGAGCATATACTGATTACAAGACTTGACCACAACGTCACAGTTGAAACGCAACTTAACCTCCTAAGATGTGAGCTTTTGTTTGTTGTGCATTTTTAATTTCTCCTAGATATTTGGGGTCAGTAGAATTTTAAGTTAAAAAACTAAGCATTATCATTGAACAGGAAGTAATTTTGCATGAATGATAATACTTCCTGATTACCCGTGTGATAGCTTGTTGCTAAAATTAGTCATATTTGTATTGCATAATCAAACTATAAATGTTATTAAGCATAAAACAAACAGCCATAAAATGTGATACGTTTTGTACCTGGTCCACTTTTGTCTGGGGGTTGGCTGTTGATTGACTAGGCCAAGATCCCTGTCATCTCATTTTTACACCATAAAGTACTTTTGCTGCCACCAGGTGGCCCAAAACAACGTGTATGAATGAGGAAAAGAAGTCAAAGTTCATCAGAATTAAGTAAAAAGTCCACAAACCTGAAATGTAATGTGTGCATATGAGGATGCAGAGTCACAGGAGGTTAAAGACAGTTGAAACAGGTGTAGTCTGAAGCTACAGCTCGTCATTTTTAACCTTTTAACACAAACATCATTGTTTAACTTGCAATGCATCGACAAAATCGAGCTACGTCAGCGATCTGAAGCTGTTTTCAGTTCCTCACTGATTCCCTCCTGTGGTTTATCATTTAAGATCATTTTATTATCAGAAAGAACCTAATCATGTGGTGGATTAATAAAACAAATATATTCCGGACAATTTCTAACCTTGACTATTTCATTTGGCCAAAACTCTTGTACAACTAGTTGAGTACAAGCAATAGTTTAATTAGTTAAAGACACCACACACACTGATGAGTCTAAAACAGAGACACTAACCCCTCCCTTCACACATTTTAGACTGATTTCACACATACAGTGGGCATATGTGTCACAAGTCAAAATTATCAGATGTCTTTCTTAGTTTCCTCTTTTTCTAAGATCAATTTTTGTGTTGTTTTTTCCCTTTTCTTTTCCTTTCCTGAGTTTAACAACTTACTGCTAGCATTTGCTTTGGAAAGTCTTTCTGAGCTCTTCTCCCAACATCTTTGCAGGTAGGAGCTGCAGACACATACCTGCACTACAAAAAGCAGCAGCTCAGGCAGAAAAGAGGAACCTTTTTTAGTTCTGGGTCTTACCTCATACTTTTGAACCCAGCTTCTAGCAACAGACTAACTGTTGCATTTCCCTGTGCACTTTTAGGCAAGCAAGCTCTTAGCTCTCCCTGTAGACACATTTGCCATACAAATAAACCACTTTTCCTGTTTCCTGGGAAGGTGACCGTACCCTTCTTGATAAAAGACCCTGACCTACATAGGCGCGGAGAAGTACGCTACTGGTGTGAACTGAAGGGCTGTGGCACGTGCGAGAATTTCCAAGTGCAGCGCTTCCGTGTCCAGTGTGAACCTGGCCTAACAGAGCAGTTTATTTCAGTAACAGACAATTCAAAGTGTTTTACAGAAAACATAAAAAGCATCAAGAAAATATTTAAAAGAAACACAAAACTTCATAAAAAGACATCTGGAGAAATAAAAGACAAATGAATGAGGACAAAGATGTAATTTAAAATATTTAAATTAAATCAAATCATCAGTAAAATGTGAGAGTTTATGCTGCATCCATCGAGTCCTTCCTGACAGAATAAATCAAGTCAAATCACAGACTGGTTGAACTGGGCAGCTCCCAGTGTGACTCTGTGGATCAGTGTGGAAATGTTAATTATTGATTGTTGATTTGTTTTCCAACAGTGCTGCAGGATGGAAACATTGGTCTCATCAATGCACAAATCCCCATTTATACAGGAACTGAAGGAGAAAGTATCACAGTTACATGTTACTTTCCTAAGACTGGACGCTGGATGTACTTCTGTACAGTCGAATGTAAAGAATACATTCTGGCAGCGTATAGTGACCATGCTCAAACAGACAGATACAGCATGAGATATTATGAGACAAGTATATATACAAGTGGAGGAAGTCGTCTGGATGTGACCATCACACAGCTGAGAAAATCTGACTCTGGATATTACAGGTGTGGTTTGTCCAGTTACGCTTCGGGTCCACACAAGAAGTTTAAGATCATCGTCAGAGATGGTGAGTTTCTACTGAAAGTCATGAAAGTGTTTCTTCATGTGTCTGGAGGTCAGAGGAAACATTTTTCTGACTGCAGCTGATATTTTAATAACCTGATATTTGGTCTAATAATCACTGTGAAGATTGATACAGTCAGTGTTCATTTACTGTCTCAGTGTTTTTAGGACTATTTCAATTTAATGTTACCATTGTTTTAATAAGCAGCCGGTCAGCTAAAGGAGCATTTTATTTCTCTCATCAGGATTTATTTTGTATCAGTATGTTACTTTTTTATTGTTCACAGCTCCACCCCCTTCAAAACCAAAGTTGACTACAAGACCAACACCACCAACATCACCACCACCAACAACAACATCAAGAACACCACCACCAACACAACAGAGTTTCAGAGGAAGCACCACACCTTCATCTTCCACTAAAACCACCAACCAGCAGCAAACAGAGACAACAGCTGGAGGTTCAGGTACATTTACTAGGGGTTAGCATCTCTCCAATAAGACAATCTGATATATCTAGATATATGGAGTACAATACGAATCAGGAACGATACATATTAAAGTGGAGCGATTCGGTTCGATACTATTCGATGGGATTTCTATACGATACAATACGATTGGATATGATGTAATCTGATAATTCTTTGTTTAAATTAAACATTAATTTTACATTATAAATTAACATAAGTCAATCCTATAAATGTGCCATTGCTTACCTTCAAATATAAATATTTTATAAAAGACCAGAGAACTAGTCTTTTTGTTCAGTTCAGAACCATGTCATTGTGTTTATGACTGTAATACATTGCATGTTGAGAACTTTGCAAAGCCCCTCTGTCAATGAAAACAAACTTAATATTCAATTTTATTATTGGCACAAACTAGAACCAAAAAAAAACTAGTAAAGGAGGTAAAGAAATAAAACAGAGTTCTGTGTAGACTCAGATCAGAGAATAACAGTTTAAACAGACATCCCTTTAAATTTTTTAATTCATAAGTGCTGAGCCAACACAAGAGAGTAAAACCTGGATCCAGCCTGACATTTCCAGTAAAACTTCAAAACCTATAAATATTATTTTACTTTTGGAAACAGACAGATGACTATTTATTTTAATGCAGTTTGCTCCTCTCTCACTGCGGACTGACGCGCTGTAGATTGGAGTAAGATGACACCCAGAGGTGATTTCGTTAGAGAGGTTTGTCTCTCTCTATTATACAAAGATGCTGAACTTTGTTCTCTATTATAATGTAAAACACAACAAAGTTAGCAGAGTGTTCAGACTTCAGAGCTGTGCTCATACTGTCACTGCGTTGCACTTTTACACATCTGCTGTGGCTCAGTTTGGTCTGTAAATACTGAAACATCTCAGCAACTAGTGTCTGAAATACTTCAACACACTGAATCAGCACACACCTCTGAACTCTTCTGGTTTTCTTTTTATTTCTCCATATGACATACTACAGCAGTAACAGCTTATCAATAATAAGCTGCAGACACAGCTGTTTACAGGACATTATCGTTCATACTGTGGATAATCACACCGTTATTATAGTTTGTGCTGTTTTACACTCCTACATACTGCAGCGGTTTTTGTCTACTGTTCCGTTCTTCTAGTAAAATTCAAACCTTTTCCAAATTTTGGATTTCAGACTTTAAGCTGCATCATGTCTTTTACTTGTTGTGACGATTAATGTTATATTTATGGGAGAGCGAGATAGTGAGAGAGCTTCAGAAAGGAGCAGACGGAGCTTTCAGCAGCTGCATCAAACCGATTCATAACTTCATTTTTTTCAAATTAAGAAATTACCCTGCCTCTCGTGGACAAACTATATAACAGGGTTCCTGTTTCTAAAATACATGGGACATATCATCTATGGTATTTCTGAACTGTAATTTCAGTAATCAATTTTGGAACTTGATTTTTATCATATTTTGAAATCTTGTATACTTGTTTAGAAACTTTAAGTTTCATTTTTCATGGTTCAGGGTTCAATAAACATGTTTCTGATTCTGACTTTATAAACTGCAATAGCTCCCCTACTACAGCAGTTTGAACTAGTTTCAACACTGTGTTTCTCATCCAGGTGGGATCTTGTATCTGGCTGTTCCTTTGACTGTGGTTATTTCTGTGACTGTGGCTGTTTCTGTGACTGTGGTTCTTGTCCTGTTGGCTGTTTTTCTACCGCTCCTGTACAAATGGAAGAAAAGAAGCTCTAATGGTGAGTTACCTTCCTATTCTAACTCTTTCAATAATTACAAATGAAGAGCAATGAAAACACCTTTGTTGTTCTTTGTCTTCCACAGATGTGAACAGCAGGGGCCATTTAACCGACATAAACATGGAGGTGACTTTATTACTTTGCCTCATGGTATCTGTGCTCAAAATGCTTAAATAACAGAAGAGAGTCTGGGATGTTAAAATGGCTGTGTATCTCATGTATGTAATCATTCCTCATCACTTTGGTAAATTGCACTGTTGTTTTTTCAGTCTGTCATCTATGATGACTGTGTTCCAGTCTCCACATTGGGAGAGTCTGGCTACGAGAACGACAATCCATCCTCCACCTACGAGACCCTCAATCCAGCCACCATGTCTCCTGACCAGACGTACTCCGCACTCAGACAGCAAATATGATACTTGTTTTGGATTTGGATAAATCATACCACAAAGAATATAGTTGTGGTTTATTTTCAGCACATCTTCCTGCTTTAATATCTAAAATATCATCCACTGTTCTCCCATGTTGTCTCTAATCTCCATTAAAGGAACATACCACCATATTCAGTTGTATGCAGACTTTGTTTCATTGTATATTGACAATCTGCTGTAATGTATCCCATAAATACTGTCCGTTTCTGAGCATTACAGCAAACTTTACGGTTTTAAAATTAACTGGCAGAAATCAGCTATGTGTTATACCCCTGTCCCTAATAGATGTGGTTTATTTTGAGGACATCTTCCTTCTTTAATATCTAAAATATCCTGATCTATTGCCTGTACCTTTTTATATTTCCATTGGTTTTTCTGATGTACTTATTTTATTTTTTCATTGTTGTTTATTGATCCGTGTTAACTGGCACATGCATCATTGTTTTAATGCTATGCTCTATGCCTACTGCAAATGTATATATAATACTGCTGTACTAAATATAAAACTGGGAAGTTATCTTTGAGTCTTTGTGAGTGGATTTGAAATATAGCACAATCTCACAGAAACTACTGTGAAGCAAATAAAACAGAAGAAAAGCAACAAATCTATATCAACACATTAAATTATTTAATAAATTGTTTGCTTTTATCAGCTTTTTGCAGAGATGTACTTTTCTTTTACAAATAAATAACTAAGGGAGTTTGTGTTGGTATTCTTTCTTGTGCTACTGTAACAGGTTTGGATCAGGTGTGGATAATGATGAGTCAGGGGTGAGTCAGTATATCTTCTGTTTAAGTTTAAGGTTACACATTTGGCTGATAAGTAATTAATTATTAATTAATTAATGTAGCAGCAGATAATGTATTATATGATGTAAGTGTTTGGTCCACCACAGTGCACCTCAACCCCTTGTGGCCAAAATGAGCATTACAACAAAAACTTAAACTTTTCTTCCCACCTGTTTCACAGATGAAAAAGAAATTAAAGAACTTTAAACTATAAACCAGTTTTCTTTTCTCACTTGCCTTTTAGGGCTTCTGTACATTTAATTTCTAGATACAGCACAAAGTCACCATTTAAGTTTACTGTTATGAGGAAGGAAGAGAGTATGTTATATATAGTATATTTTGAGGCCTGAGAATGATGACATGTGAGAAAGCAGGAAGTCATGTTTAAATAAAGACTTACTATGTCATCTAGCAACGCGGAACTTAAAGTGAGGAAATTCACAAGTGTGTCCGTGTATCAGACGGAGGATACTGAAGTCATAGCAGCAGTTTTCAGCAGTTTAAGGATTTTTCTTCATCAGAAACAACTTCAGAATGAATATCCAGCCTGTTCTGCTCTTCTGCTTATCAGGTGAGGACCGATTACTCGACTGTGTTGTTGATGAGTAAAATGTGTTGCAGTGTGTAAAGCTGTTACTGGTGATACACTGTGTTGGAGCATATACTGATTACATGACTTGACCACAACGTCACAGTTGAAATGCAACCTAACCTCCTAAGATGTGAGCTTTTGTTTGTTATGCATTTTTAATTTCTCCTAGATATTTGGGGTCAGTAGAACCTTGTAAGTTCAAAAACTAAGCATTATCATTGAACAGGAAGTAATTTTGAATGAACGATAATACTTCCTGATTACCCGTGTCATAGCTTGTTGCTAAAATTAGTCACATGTGTATAACATAATCAGACTATAAATGTTATTAAGCATAAAACAAACAACTTTCAACCATAAAATGTGATAGGTTTTGTACCTGGTCCACTTTTGTCTGGGGATTGGCTATTGATTGACTAGGCCAAGATCCCTGCCATCTCATTTTTACACCATAAAGTACTTTTGCTGCCACCAGGTGGCCCAAAACAACGTGTATGAATGAGGAAAAGAAGTCAAAGTTCATCAGAATGAAGTAAAAAGTCCAACAAACCTGAAATGTAATGTCTGCATATGAGGATGCAGAGTCACAGGAGGTTAAAGACAGTTGAAACAGGTGTAGTCTGAAGCTACAGCTGGTCATTTTTACCCTTTTAACACAAACATCATTGTTTAACTAGCATGTGTAATGGCTGTGGATGGGTAGGACCCAAATGCAGCACAAAACCAGGGAGCAGTTTCAATTGATCTTTAATATATAGTCTGCATGGTAACTATACAGTTGTATGGCAGAATGCGTAGGGGGGACAAACAGGGCTCAGGGTCACCGAAGACAGAGTTGGCAGCAGGTAAGGCCAGTTGCACTCACAGACATGAGGTTGAGCAGGTGGAAGTCTCTGGGCTCTCCTGACAGGATTGAAGCCGGAGGACGGCACACAGCCACTGGCAGACAGGAACAAGCGATACTCGAGGTCAAGGACAGAAAGCTGGTGCATTCACCGGGATAGACAAGAGGAGAGGAGGTCACTAGCAAGCAGGGTCGAAACTAGAGAAACAGTCTGTGAAGTAGTGCTGGAAGGTCTGACATGAAGCAAATGCAAATGACGATCTGCCAAGGAGTAAATGAACAACAGGAGTAAATGTACAGGCTTGATTACAGACGAGGTGCAGCTGAGAGTCCAGGTGAACAGAGTTAACTGATGAGGTGGGTGTGGCTGCTCAGCAGGAGTGGAGCAGAGGTGTGGTGAATGTAAATTTACCAGCAGCAGGAGAGTAACTCCAGGTTCAAACCGGACGAGGAAGCGCCGCGATTAGCTGCGAAGCGCCGACGAGCCGAGCCAGTTTCCTTTTCGGCCATGTTAACCAATGGTGTCATTCACATAGGAAGCGCGGCGCTCTGCCCCGCTGTCGGCTCGTGCCGTGCAGCGATTGTTTCAGCGTCCGATCTATTTTCTCCACGTGCCGCGGCCGAATCTGTCAATCTGGGCAGGAAGTCAAACAAAGCAACAACGAGAGTATCCGGTTTTCTAAATAAAGCATTTCAAATGCTCAATAATTAAACACGCCGTTCGACGAATGCAATGTGTGTGTGTGTCTAATCAGAACACGAGATGAATACACAGGTACGTACATACGTACATACGTACGTGTACACACACACACAAAAGAGAGAGAGGGACACAGAGTGGGCTTGTCATACACATGCAAACAGTGAGAAAAAACAGCTCCACAGAGGAGCCGAATAGCAGAGCCGCTTGCCGACCGTCACGGAGAAGTACGCTACTGGTGTGAACTGAAGGGCTGTGGCACGCGCGAGAATTTCCAAGCGTGGCGCTTCCGCGTCCAGTGTGAACCTGGCCTAACAGACAGCATTTTTTTTTTCTAAGTATATTTTTTCAGGCTTTTTTGCCTTTAATGGACAGGTTAGTAGAGATAGACAGGAAACAGGAGGCAGCGAGAGGGGAATGACATGCAGGATAAGACAGCTCGGTGAGGGATTCGAACCGGGGTCGCCTGCAGCGAGGATTGTAGCCTCTACACATGGGGTGGGTGCTCTACCCACTGAGCTACGCTCAACCCTGTGACAGCGTTTTTAATATGAAAAATGATGAATATCTAAGCTGGGGTGATAATCAGTCGACCCCCTCTCTACAGTGTAACACCTGCAGACTGCCAGCTAATGTCAATCAAACACTGATACAACCCCAAGCAGACTGAGACACAAACATTTCTGATATTTTCCCTTTTTCTTCATTCTAACACAAAACTACTAATAATATATTTAAAAACATGCTGACATTATTTTCAAATGCAAAGAGGGAAAATAAATGTGATTTCAATTTGACTTTTTATTAAAACACATTAAACACACTAACGTGTTGTAAAAGCAGTAGTTAGTGGGAGTAAATTATGATGCTGAAATAGAAGGAAAGAGTGATTATACAGGCAAGTTTATTTCAGCAACAGACAATTCAAAGTGTTTTACAGAAAACATAAAAAGCATCAAGAAAAGATTTAAAAGAAACACAAAACTTCATAAAAAGACATCTGGAGAAATAAAAGACAATGAATGAGGACAAAGATGTAATTTAAAACTTTTAAATTGAATCAAATCATCAGAAAAATGTGAGAGTTTATGCTGCATCCATCGAGTCCTTCCTGACAGAATAAATCAAGTCAAATCACAGACTGGTTGAACTGGGCAGCTCCCAGTGTGACTCTGTGGATCAGTGTGGAAATGTTCATTATTGATTGTTGATTTGTTTTCCAACAGTGCTGCAGGATGGAAACATTGGTCTCATCAATGCACAAATCCCCATTTATACAGGAACTGAAGGAGAAAGTATCACAGCTCCATGTTACTTTGAGACGACTGGAATCTGGAAGTACTTCTGTAAGGACGAATGTAAAGAATACATTCTTTCAATGTATAGTGGCAGTCATCAAAATGGAACATCCAGCATGAGATATTATGAGACAAGTGGAGGAAGTTGTGTGGATGTGACCATCACACAGCTGAGAAAATCTGACTCTGGACGTTACAGGTGTGGTTTGGACAGTTACCGTTTGGGTCCATACCAGGAGTTTAGGATCATCGTCACAGATGGTGAGTTTCTACTGAAAGTCATGAAAATGTTTCTTCATGTGTCTGGAGGTCAGAGGAAACATTTTTCTGACTGCAGCTGATATTTTAATAACCTGATATTTGGTCTAATAATCACTGTGAAGATTGATACAGTCAGTGTTCATTTACTGTCTCAGTGTTTTTAGGAATGAAAATAATAAACTAATTATTTTTAATCAAATGTTGCCATCGTTTTTATAAGCAGTCGGTCAGTTAAAGGAGCATTTTATTTCTCTCTATTTATTTTGTGTCAGTGTGTTTCTTTTTTATTGTTCACAGCTCCGCCCCCTTCAAAACCAAAGTTGACTCGAAGACCTGCCCCACCAAAACCACCACAGAGTTTCAGAGGAAGCACCACACCTTCATCTTCCACTAAAACCACCAACCAGCAGCAAACTGAGACAACAGCTGGAGGTTCAGGTACATTTACTAGGGGTTAGCATCTCTCCAATAAGACAATCTGATATATCTAGATATATGGAGTACGATAAGAATCAGGAACGATACATATTAAAGTGGAACGATTCGGTTCGATACTATTCGATGGGATTTCTATACGATTGGATATGATGTAATCTGATAGTTCTATGTTCAAATTAAACATTAATTTTACATTATAAATTAACAAGTCAATCCTATAAATGCGCCATTGCTTACGTTCAAATATAAATATTTTAAATATAAAGACCAGAGAACTAGTCTTTTTTTTCTTCGATTTCAGACTTTAAGCTGCATCATGTCTTTTACTTGCTGTGACGATTAATGTTATACTTATGGGAGAGCGAGAAAGTGAGAGAGCTTCAGAAAGGAGCAGACGGAGCTTTCAGCAGCTGCATCAAACTGATTCATAACTTCATTTTTTTCAAATTAAGAAATAACCCTGCCTCTGGTGGACAAACTATATAACAGGGTTCCTGTTTCTAAAATACATGGGACATATCTACGGTATTTCTGAACTGTAATTTCAGTCATCAGTTTCGGATCTTGATTTTTATCATGCTTTTGATATCTTGTATACTTGTTTAGAAAGTTTAATTTTTCATGGTTCAGGGTTCAATAAACTGTTTCTGATTCTGACTTTATAAACTGCAGTAGCTCCCCTACTACAGCAGTTTGAACTAGTGTCAACATTGTGTTTCTCATCCAGGTGGGATCTTGTATCTGGCTGTTCCTTTGACTGTGGTTGTTGTCCTGTTGGCTGTTTTTCTACCGCTCCTGTACAAATGGAAGAAAAGAAGCTCTAATGGTGAGTTACCTTCCTATTCTAACTCTTTCAATAATTACAAATGAAGAGCAATGAAAACACCTTTGTTGTTCTTTGTCTTCCACAGATGTGAACAGCAGGGGCCATTTAACCGACATAAACATGGAGGTGACTTTATTACTTTGCATCATGGTATCTGTGCTCAAAATGTTTAAATAATATAAATGGCACTGTTGTTTTTTTCAGTCTGTCGTCTATGATGACTGTGTTCCAGTCTCAACATTGGGAGAGTCTGACTACGAGAATGACAATCCATCCTCCACCTACAAGACCCTCAATCCAGCCACCGTGTCTCCTGACCAGACGTACTTCACTATCGGACAGCAAATATGATACTTGTTTTGGATTTGGATAAATCATACCACAAAGAATATAGTCAAGGTTTATTTTGAGCACATCTTCCTGCTTTAATATCTAAAATATCATCCAGAAATCAGCAATGTGTTATACCCCTGTCCCTAATAGATGTGGTTTAGTTTGAGGACATCTTCCTTTTATCTATATTTCCATTGTTTGTTCTGATGTACTTACTTTATTTTTGTATTGTTTTATTGTTGTTCATTGATCTGTGTTAACTGGCACATTCATCGTTTTAATGCTATGCTCTATACCTACTGCAAATGTATATATAATACTGCTGTACTAAATATAAAACTGGGAAGTTATCTTTGAGTCTTGGTGAGTGGATTTGAAATATAGCACAATCTCACAGAAACTACTGTGAAGCAAATAAAACAGAAGAAAAGCAACAAATCTATATCAACACATTAAATTATTTAATAAATTGTTTGCTTTAATCAGCTTTTTGCAGAGATGCACTTTTCTTTTACAAATAAATAACTGAGGGACTTTGTGTTGGTATTTTTTCTTGTGCTACTGTAACAGGTTTGGATCAGGTGTGGATAATGATGAGTCAGGGGTTGTTTTCCTGCATTTATTTGCTCCTGCAGAAGACATAAAAACACTTCTGCACTTTCTGCTCCCTCATCAATGCAACACAGCACTGTGTGATTTAGTTGATTTTCTTTCTTTCCTACACTTCACTAAATAAAAGCTATTGAAACAGACAGAAAACACTTTGTTTTTAACTAATAAATCTCAAACCATAATAACCAATATGGGAACAGTGACACCTAGTGGACAAAACTAAACACTGCATATGTGGGGTAAACACAGCGAAAATAATTACATTTAACAAAAGAAACACACCTGCAGAAGACATGAAAACACATGTACCAGTCTTCTGGACTCTTTCTGTACTTCCTGCTCCTGAATAAGTAAAATAACAATGAGAAAATGTGCTAAAATGCTCTGCAGCGCTGTCTGGTTTACATTACGCAGCAGCCTGCCGTAGTACAAAAGGCGCGAAAACAAAAACATCCATAAAACGCATATTAATGGTTAAAACAACATAAAACAGCTACGTAATGTTAGCGGTATTTACATTATATAATATGAGCCAAACATGTCAACATAAATAGATCATTTTACAAAGAAAACGGTTAAAAATCACAGCAGCGTTTCCTAACACAACTTTCCCTCATCAATTTTTTTTTCAAAAACTTTATTGAAAAGTTCCAGTCAGGACAATGACCATTGGATAATACAAAACGAAGTCTGGCATCTCCAACTAAGAAAATAAATACCTATATAGAGACATAAAGTGCATGAAGTGCATAAGTCAGTACAAGAGTAATTAAACATAATAATAAAAATAAATAAAATTAAAAGTAAAATTAAAAAATTAAAAACAGGCCCTCTACAGGCCCTTCACTATAAAGCATAACCCTACAAGAGAGTAGAAGCAGGAGAAGGGAGCCAAAACCGATCTTTTAAAAAAAAAAATACGACTGAAACTACTTCTAAGTTGATGCATATGACTGGTATATAGGTTTACATGAGTATATGATAGATATTCTGAGTAACTAGGTTTAAACAAAGCATTTTGTTACACAGACGTATGAAAGTTTCTCCTCTAAAGCACACCAGCACAACATGAAAAGAAGTCAAACTAAACATGAATCCCTCTCGATGCATTTGGCAGGTCTGGTCTGTCCTCATGCACTTCATGGTTTTATAGATCACACCATGATTTTTACCCTTCATCCTGTTTGTATCTACCTTTCCTTCCTTGTATTCCTTCAGGTGTCCAAACACATTATGATTCATCATGTGTTATCTCTACACAATAACAGTACTGGATATAATTAGTGTGAGGATCTGTGAGCTACATACACACACACACACACACACACACACACACACACTTATATATAAACAGTATATCTTCTGTTTAAGTTTACACATTTGGCTGATAAGTGTTATTAATTCAGCAGCAGCCCCTGCTGGCCAAAATGAGTATTACAACAAAAACTGGCAAAACTTTTCTTCCCACTTATTTCACAGATGAAAAAGAAAATGAAGGAACTTTAAACTATAAAACAGATAACCAGTTTTCTTTTCTCACTTGCCTTTTAGGGCTTCTGTACATTTAATTTCTAGACACAGCACAAAGTCACCAGTCAAGTTTACTGTTAAGAGGAAGTAAGAGAGTATGTTATACATAGTATATATATATATATAGAGCTCAGCCCTGAGAATGAGGGCGTGAGAGAAAGCAGGAAGTCATGTTTAAATAAAGACTTACTATGTTATTGAGCAATGAGGAAATTAAAGTGAGGAAGTTCACAAGTGTGTCCGTGTATCAGACGGAAGATACTGAAGTCATAGCAGCAGTTTTCAGCAGTTTAAGGATTTTTCTTCATCAGAAACAACTTCAGAATGAATATCCAGCCTGTTCTGCTCTTCTGCTTCTTATCAGGTGAGGACCGATTACCCGACTGTGTTGTTGCTGAGTAAAATGTGTTGCAGTGTGTAAAGGTGTTACTGGTGTTACACTGTGTTGAAGCATATACTTATTACATGACTTGACCACAACGTCACAGTTGAAACGCAACTTAACCTCCTAAGATGTGAGCTTTTGTTTGTTATGCATTTTTAATTTCTCCTAGATATTTGGGGTCAGTAGAACCTTGTAAGGTCAAAAACTAAGCATTATCATTGAACAGGAAGTCATTTTGCATGAACGATAATACTTCCTGATTACCCGTGTGATAGCTTGTTGCTAAAATTAGTCACATTCGTATAGCATAATCAAACTATAAATGTTATTAAGCATAAAACAAACAAGTTTCAACCATAAAATGTGATACGTTTTGTACCTGGTCCACTTTTGTCTGGGGATTGGCTGTTGATTGACGAGGCCAAGATCCCTGCTATCTCGTTTTTACACCATCAAGTACTTTTGCTGCCACCAGGTGGCCAAAAACAATGTGTATGAATGATTAAAAGAAGTCAAAGTTCATCAGAATGAAGTAAAAAGTCCAGCAAACCTGAAATGTAATGTCTGCATATGAGGATGCAGAGTCACAGGAGGTTAAAGACAGTTGAAACAGGTGTAGTCTGAAGCTACAGCTGGTCATTTTTACCCTTTTAACACAAACATCATTGTTTAACTTGCAATGCATCGACAAAATCGAGCTACGTCAGAGATCTAAAGCTGTTTTCAGTTCCTCACTGATTCCCTCCTGTGGTTTATCATTTAAGATCATTTTATTATCAGAAAGAACCTAATCATGTGGTGGATTAATAAAACAAATATATTCCGGACAATTTCTAACTTTGACTATTTCATTTGGCCAAAACTCTTGTACAACTAGTTGAGTACAAGCAATAGTTTAATTAGTTAAAGACACCACACACACTGATGAGTCTAAAACAGAGACACTAACCCCTCCCTTCACACATTTTACACTGGTTTCACACATACAGTGGCCGTATGTGTCACAAGTCTTTGTTGGTTTCCTGTTTTTCTAAAATCAATTTTTGTGTAGTTTGTTTTCCCCTTCTCGTTTTCCAGGACAGACCAAATTCACCATGCACACCAGGCCTGGCTATTAATTTAATAAAATGGAAGAATTAACCCCAAGACTGCAAAAATGTGCTCACTAGCGCCACCTAGAAACACTAAAACGGCCACTACGCCTGATAGGAATGTCGTAGAAAGATCAGGCCAAAACTCAATTATTTGTCTTATCAAGACCTACAAATCACGCGCTGACACCCCTGACCTAAATCCAACAGGAAGTGCACAGTTTGCCTTTAAAATGTATGATTTTTGATGATTTTTCAGGCATTTCAAAATATATACATTATTCCTGCATTCTTTCAGCTAAAAGAAAAAAAGACACAAAAACAATAGGGTCCTTGCCTCCAGGCCTTTCGGCTTGGTCCCTAATGATGTATTACAAACTGAATGGACGGGCAGTAAACTTTTAAGATAGCTGATAGTCGGACTGTGCCAGAGAGTGTTGGCTGCATCAGAGGAGAGCATGTTGCAGAGCGGAGCGGGAACTTTTTATAAAATCAGCCGGCTGACAAAAACACGTTGATCCCAATAATATGAAAAATGATGAATATCTAAGCTGATTATCAATTTGGGTGATAATCAGTCGACCCCCACTGTACAGTGTAACCTGCAGACTGCCAGCTAATGTCAATCAAACACTGATACAACCCCAAGCAGACTGAGACACAAACATTTCTGATATTTTCCCTTTTTCTTCATTCTAATACAAAACTACTAATAATATATTTAAAAATATGCTGGCATTATTTTCGAATGCAAAGAGGGAAAATAAATGTGATTTCAATTTGACTTTTTATTAAAACACATAAAACACACTAACGTGTTATAAAAGCAGTAGTTAGTGGGAGTCAATTATGTTGCTGAAATAGAAGGATAGAGTGATTATACAGGCAAGTTTATTTCAGCAACAGACAATTCAAAGTGTTTTACAGAAAACATAAAAAGCATCAAGAAAAGATTTAAAAGAAACACAAAACTTCATAAAAAAACATCTGGAGACATAAAAGACAAATGAATGAGGACAAAGATGTAATTTAAAATATTTAAATTGAATCAAATCATCAGAAAAATGTGAGAGTTTATGCTGCATCCATCGAGTCCTTCCTGACAGAATAAATCAAGTCAAATCACAGACTGGTTGAACTGGGCAGCTCCCAGTGTGACTCTGTGGATCAGTGTGGAAATGTTCATTATTGATTGTTGATTTGTTTTTTCCAACAGTGCTGCAGGATGGAAACATTGGTCTCACCAATGCACAAATCCCCATTTATACAGGAACTGAAGGAGAAAGTATCACAGTTCCATGTTTCTTTACTGAGACTGGAAGGGGGAAGTACTTCTGTAAGGTCGAATGTAAAGAATACATTCTTGAAACGTATGATGACAGTGTTCAAAGTGGCAGATACAGCATGAGATATTATGAGACAAGTAGAGGAAGTCTTCTGGATGTGACCATCACACAGCTGAGAAAATCTGACTCTGGATATTACAGGTGTGGTCTGTACACCTATTACCAGACATTTCTCAACCAGAGGTTTGGGATCATCGTCAGAGATGGTGAGTTTCTACTGAAAGTCATGAAAATGTTTCTTCATGTGTCTGGAGGTCAGAGGAAACATTTTTCTGACTGCAGCTGATATTTTAATAACCTGATATTTGGTCTAATAATCACTGTGAAGATTGATACAGTCAGTGTTCATTTACTGTCTCAGTGTTTTTAGGAATGAAAATAATAAATAGATTATTTTAACTTAATGTTATCATTGTTTTTATAAGCAGTCGGTCAGCTAAAGGAGCATTTTATTTCTCTCATCAGGATTTATTCTGTATCAGTGTGTTTCTTTTTTATTGTTCACAGCTCCGCCCCCTTCAAAACCAAAGTCGACTGTCAGACCTTCAACCCCACCAACACCAACACCACCACTACCAACACCACCACCAACACCAACAACATCACCAACAACACCACCACCAACAACACCACAGAGTTTCAGAGGAAGCACCACACCTTCATCTTCCACTAAAATCACCAACCAGCAGCAAACTGAGACAACAGCTGGAGGTTCAGGTACATTTACTAGGGGTTAGCATCTCTCCAATAAGACAATATGATATATATATATAGATATATGGAGTACGATACGAATCAGGAACGATACGTATTAAAGTGGAACGATTCGGTTCGATACTATTCGATGGGATTTCTATAAGATACAATACGATTGGATAAGATGTAATCTGATAGTTCGAAATTAAACATTAATTTTACATTATAAATGAACATAAGTCAATCCTATAAATGTGCCATTGCTTACCTTCAAATATAAATATTTTAAATATAAAGACCAGAGAACTAGTCTTTTTTTTCTTCGATTTCAGACTTTAAGCTGCATCATGTCTTTTACTTGCTGTGACGATTAATGTTATATTTATGGGAGAGTGAGAAAGTGAGAGAGCTTCAGAAAGGAGCAGACGGAGCTTTCAGCAGCTGCATCAAACCGTAATAACTTCATTTTTTACAAATTAAGAAATAACCCTTCCTCTGGTGGACAAACTATATAACAGGGTTCCTGTTTCTAAAATACATGGGACATATCTACGGTATTTCTGAACTGTAATTTCAGTAATCAGTTTTGCAACTTGATTTTTATCATGCTTTTGATATCTTGTATACTTGTTTAGAAAGTTTAAGTTTCATTTTTCATGGTTCAGGGTTCAATAAACATGTTTCTGATTCTGACTTTATAAACTGCAGTAGCTCCCCTACTACAGCAGTTTGAACTAGTTTCAACACTGTGTTTCTCATCCAGGTGGGATCTTGTATCTGGCTGTATCAGTGACTGTGGTTATTATCCTGTTGGTTGTTTTTCTACCTCTCCTGTACAAATGGAAGAAAAGAAGACGCTTTAATGGTGAGTTACCTTCCTATTCTAACTCTTTCAATAATTACAAATGAAGAGCAATGAAAACACCTTTGTTGTTCTTTGTCTTCCACAGATGTGAACAGCAGGGGCCATTTAACCGACATAAACATGGAGGTGACTTTATTACTTTGCATCATGGTATCTGTGCTCAAGATGTTTAAATAATATAAATTGCACTGTTGTTTTTTTCAGTCTGTCTTCTATGAGAACTCTGTTCCAGTCTCCACATTAGGAGAGTCTGACTACGAGAATGACAATCCATCCTCCACCTACAAGACCCTCAATCCAGCCACCATGTCTCCTGACCAGACGTACTCCACAATCGGACAGAAAATATGATACTTGTTTTGGATTTGGATAAATCATACCACAAAGAATATAGTTGTGGTATATTTTGAGTTCATCTTCCTGCTTTAATATCTAAAATATCATCCACTGTCCTCCCATGTTGTCTCTAATCTCCATTAAAGGAACACACCACCATATTAAGTTGTATGCAGACAATGTTTTATTGTATATTGAAAACCGACTGTAATGTATCCCATAAATACTGTCCGTTTCTGAGCATTACAACAAACTTTCCAGTTTTAAAATAAACTGGCAGAAATCAGCAATGTGTTATACCCCTGTCCCTAATAGATGTGGTTTATTTTGAGGACATCTTCCTTCTTTAATATCTAAAATATCCTGATCTATTGCCTGCACCTTTTTATATTTCCATTGTTTTTCTGATGTACTTACTTTATTTTTGTATTGTTTTATTGTTTATTGATTTGTGTTCACTGGCACATGCATCATAGTTTTAATGCTATGCTCTATACCTACTGCAAATGTATATATAATACTGCTGTACTAAATATAAAACTGGGAGGTTATCTTTGAGTCTTGGTGAGTGGATTTGAAATATAGCACAATCTCACAGAAACTACTGTGAAGCAAATAAAACAACAGAAAAGCAACAAATCTATATCAACACATTAAATTATTTAATCAATTGTTTGCTTTTATCAGCTTTTTGCAGAGATGCACTTTTCTTTTACAAATAAATAACTGAGGGAGTTTGTGTTGGTATTCTTTCTTGTGCTACTGTAACAGGTTTGGATCAGGTGTGGATAATGATGAGTCAGGGCTTGTTTTCCTGCATTTATTTGCTCCTGCAGAAGACATAAAAACACTTCTGCACTTTCTGCTCCCTCATCAATGCAACACAGCACTGTGTGATTTAGTTGATTTTCTTTCTTTCTTACATTTTACTAAATAAAAGCTAAAACAGACAGAAAACACTTTATTTTAACTAATAAATCTCAAAGCATAATAACCAATATGGGAACAGTGACACCTAGTGGACAAAACAAAACACTGCATATGTGGGTAAACACAGCGAAAATAATTACATTTAACAAAAGAAACACACCTGCAGAAGACATAAAAACACATGTACCAGTCTTCTGGACTCTTTCTGCTCCTGAATAAGTAAAATAACAATGAGAAAATGTGTTAAAATGCTCTGCAGCGCTGTCTGGTTTACATTATGCAGCAGCCTGTCGGAGTACAAAAGGCGCGAAAACAAAAACATCCATAAAACGCATATTAATGGTTAAAACAACATAAAACAGCTACGTAATGTTAGCGGTATTTACATTATATAATATGCACCAAACATGTCAACATAAATAGATCATTTTACAAAGAAAACGGTTAAAAATCACAGCAGCGTTTCCTAACACAACTTTCCCTCATCAATGCAACACAGCACTGTGAGGAGCTGACGATGACCTACGGAAACCCAGGAGGGACAGAAAGAGGTGACAGCCAAAAAGGAAACACGAAGAAAAATAACAATAAAATAAAACAACTAATTAAGATAAAACACACAAATAATCAACAAAATAAATAAATGATCAATCAAATACCAAAAAACAAAAATTATGAATGTGTATTTTCCAACTCTGTTACACTACAGATTGTCAAACTATGTAAGTTTTTTTTATAGAGCAATAATTTATTAGCTGACAATCATTTCTGTAATGTCACAGTCAGATTGAAGAAGCTTTCTCTCACTCTTCCTTTTATGCTATAAGTTCTTTTTCCTTTCTTGACCATACAATGATTATATCCCTTCATATCCCACAACTAGACAAGAGGTCTGTGAGGGAGTCAAACACTAGGTAGACAAGCCTTATGCTGATATCCAATTAGTGAGATCATACTGGCTGGCTCATGCAACATAGCTCTTCCATGAAACTCTACAGGCCCTTCACTATAAACCATAACCCTACTAGAGAGTAGAGGCAGAAGAAGGGAGCCAAAAATGATCTTTTTTTCTTCTAAGTTGATGCATATGACTGGTATATAGGTTTACATGAGTATATGATAGATATTCTGAGTCACTAGGTTTAAACAAAGCATTTTGTTACACAGACGTATGAAAGTTTCTCCACTAAAGCACACCAGCACAACATGAAAAGAAGTCAAACTAAACATGAATCCCTCTCGATGCATTTGGCAGGTCTGGTCTGTCCTCATGCACTTCATGGTTTTATATATCACACCATGATTTTTACCCTTCATCCTGTTTGTATCTACCTTTCCTTCCTTGTATTCCTTCAGGTGTCCAAACACATTATGATTCATCATGTGTTATCTCTACACAATAACAGTACTGGATATAATCAGTGTGAGGATCTGTGAGCATGACTCTCACATAATATATAGTTATGGATGGATAGATGGATAGATGGATAGATGGATGGATAGATAGATAGATAGATAGATAGATAGATAGATAGATAGATAGATAGATAGATAGATAGATAGATAGATAGATAGATAGATAGATAGATGGATGGATGGATGGATGGATGGATGGATGGATGGATGGATGGATGGATGGATAGATAGATAGATAGATAGATAGATAGATAGAGACACAGAGAGAGAGAGAGCAGGAAGTCATGTTAAAATGAAGATGTGTTATGTCATCAAGAAATGCGGAACTGAAAGTGAGCAATAAGGAACTTAAAGTGAGGAAGTTTTCCAACTCATCTCTACGTCACTGCAACAGGCCAACAACTTAAATACTTCAATTACGGATCCAACAATTTAAGTTATTCGTTACATCCAAAAAGTAATCAAGTACTCTAACCCATTACCCCCAACAGTGGATGTCACAGTATGTTATATTCATGTAGCGCTCAGCCCTGAGAATGAGAGCGAGAGAAAACAGGAAGTCATGTTGAAATGAATACTGGCAACTTAGTTGAGCAATGCAGAACTTAAAGTGAGGAACTTCAAAGGTTGGAGGTGCATTAGACGGAAGATACTGAAGTCATAGCAGCAGTTTTCAGCAGTTTAAGGATTTTTCTGCATCAGAAACAACTTCAGAATGAATATCCAGCCTGTTCTGCTCTTCTGCTTCTCATCAGGTGAGGACCGATTACTTGACTGTGTTGTTGCTGAGTAAAATGAGTTGCAGTGTGTAAAGGTGTTACTGGTGTTACACTGTGTTGGAGCATATACTGATTACATATGACCAATGTCTCCACTGTAGTTTTGCCTTAAAAAAAAAACTTAATTTAAACTTAATAATGACCCAATTTTTGCGTATCAGAACCCAAGTGAAATAAAAAGCGAGTTACAAATACTTCTGTCGTCAACGGATGCTTCAGTTATAAACAGTGTCTGCTCTGTGACCATCAGAAGAGAGAGGCAATTTCCACAAGATCGATCTCAATTACTTATAACTTAAAGACTACCACTGTCCCCTAGTTGCTGTGATGTTTCAGTATTTACAGACCAAACTGAGCCGACCCACAGCAGCACGTTCAAGCAGAGACTCAGTATGAGCACACATCTGTAGCCTAAAAGATTCACTAACTTTTTTCCACTGGGTGTGAACAGAGGATGAAGCTTTGTTTGACTCTGGGACAGACACAGAGTTTAGGGACAGCGTGCTTGGTGAGACTTATGAAGAGTTTTTGGGGCTCCAGTGAGCATACAGCTGATCACTGTATATTATATTGTATTTAAATCTCTCTACATGTCAATAAGGAAGGCCAAAAATGATGAAAACTACAGTCTCCATTGTGCAACACACTGACGGTGTTTGCAACATAACAGGAAAGGGTAGAGTGACAGTTTTTCGGATGAAATTACATCATCATTGTTGGTAATAACGGCCCCATGAACCGGTTTCCTCCATTGTTACGGTACATCTTAAATACTGATGATGTTCTTGCAGATGGGTTAACAATTTTTTCTGAGGTATATCCTTTGTAACTGCTTATTACCTTTTCTCTGCCGTTAACACAAACCTTTACCATGTATGTTATGCAATGTTATTAAGTAAGATATTACGGTTTACAGAGTAAGTGAACTGGTATTACAAAGTCCTTACCACATCCTGTTACATCCACAGCACAGCCATCGTATGAAACCTGACCCATACTACATAAACCATTGTGATTCATTAGGACAAAGAACAAACACGTCATTTTTCACAGACTTCCACATTTTCTCTCGTGAAGTTAAAAAATAGATTTTAAAGTCTTGTTCGGGCCCGAGTGCTGACCAGTGCGAAGCCCTGTTGTTTCTGTAAACTGACATGCATGGGGTGGCGAGGGCCTGTTCATCGCTGCTTGCAGCTTTAATTTTCATTATCACATTCTAATGAACGTTTTTTAAATCACAATATGTATGTATTTTGATATCTACATTCTGTTATATGTTATTCCTATGATGTGTGTGTGTGTGTGTGTGTCTGTGTGTGTGTGTGTGTGTGTGTGTGTGTGTGTGTGTGTTGCCTTATATGAGTGGTGTTAGGTTTTACTGTGTTTTATTGTTTCCTTTACCAGCCCAGTGACTGCAGATGGAAATTAGCTGTCAGCTAAATCTGCTGCAGAGCATCTTTTCTCTTTTTGAGATTAATGTTTTTTTGTAGAACATGGTCCCTGATATAAATACATTTAATTTAAAAAACAAAAGAAAACAAATAACATTCAAATCAAATCAAATTTATGTTGCATCCATCGAGTCCTTCCTGACAGAATAAATCAAGTCAAATCACAGACTGGTTGAACTGAGCAGCTCCCAGTGTGGCTCTGTGGATCAGTGTGGAAATGTTCATTATTGATTGTTTTTTTCTCCAACAGTGCTGCAGGATGGAAACATTGGTCTCATCAATGCACAAATCCCCTTTTATACAAGAACTGAAGGAGAAGGTATCACAGTTCAATGTTCCTTTACTACGACTGGAACGTGGAGGTACATGTGTAAGGACGAATGTAAAGAATACATTCTTTCAATGTATAGTGGCAGTCATCAAAATGGAACATCCAGCATGAAATATTATGAGAACAGTGGAGGAAGTCGTCTGGATGTGACCATCACACAGCTGAGAAAATCTGACTCTGGACGTTACAGGTGTGGTTTGGCCAGTTACTATTCGAATCCATACAAGCAGTTTGAGATCATCGTCACAGATGGTGAGTGTGTGGAAGAATATGAAAAACGGGTAGGTGTGGCAGCAAACACTTCAGGGTGTCGGGTCAGGACACTAATTATGATATTTCAGGTGAGAGTGTAGGGGGAAAAAGATGAGGAGTCCACGTAGATATTTGACCATTTATCTAGTCATTTGAACTTTTGTACATGTGTGTGTGGTTCTGCAACAACAGAGAACAGCAATACAGATTCATTAATAATTACAATCGGACATAAACATCAATACAAACATAATTATGCATAAATAACAGCTAACCTCAGAGCTATTAACCTTAGCATAAAAATAAACACTAAATAAATGCTAAATAACATTCAACAAGTTTACAGTGTACATCCATATTAACATAAAATAGCAAAAACAATGTACAACCGACTTAACTAGCTAGCATAACCCTCATTAGCGATCATCAATTAGCTCAATGTAGCAGTTAGCTCTTAACAATGAATTTGAATGCAATAAAACCTTTAATTACACTCATGGCGACAAAATAAGACATCACCCAACATAACAAACTTAAAGGACTTTGAAACTCACTCATTCATGGACGCACACAACAAAAAAGTCCGTTTTACGTTGCCGTGGTGAGAAACAGTCAAGTCCTGCCGTCGTCTCTCTGTCTCACTCGCTCTACAGGTGCAGGCACGCATAGTGGGTGATGCATTTGTGTACACAGAGCAGCGTCGGAAATCAGAGACTCCAGCGAACAGTACATGGGAGCACAGCCTTTTTTACAGCCGCCCCCAAATTTGGTGTGCAAATTTGACATAACGGAAGCCTCCATTATGTCTGGGTGTCATCTTTGGGTAGAGCAGGCAGTCTGATAAGCCGTACCACTGGGCGAGTGTAGGTCCGGTCCTTTACTTGAACCACTGCTGTCCTAACTCGACCATCTGCCCCAGGTATGACAGTCTTAACCGTTCCCACTTGCCAGAGAGCCCTTGGCGTCTGCTGATCAACAATGAGAACTACAGTTCCAACAGTGATGTCAGTTTTCTCTGCATTCCATTTCTGACGTATTTGCAAGGTGGGCAGGAAGTGCTGTATAAAGTATCGCCAGAAATGGTCGGCCAGTACTTGGGTATGTCTCCACCTCTTGCGACTGAGCAGTTCTGATTCTGGGTAAACTACTTGAGGCAGAGAGGAATCTGGCCGCCCCATCAACAAGGAGTTGGGTGTGACAGGATCTGGGTCTGCAATGTCGGTTGAAACATAGCCCAAGGGTCTGGAGTTGAGGATGTTCTCTACCTCGGTTAAGACGGTCCTAAGCACTTCTTCTGGCACAGTCTGGGCTCCTACTGTGGTGCGAAGGGCTGCCTTCACAGATCGCACCTCTCTTTCCCAAGACCCACCAAAATGTGGAGCGTTAGGTGGATTGAAACGGAACCTGATCTGTTCCGCTGCCAACTGATCTTGAATGGCAGGCTCCAGAGCCTTGAATGCTTCGTGAAGTTCCCTACTTCCTCCTTTGAAGTTGGTACCCTGATCAGACAGGAGCTCGAAGGGCTTTCCCCTACGAGCAATGAAACGTCTTAGTGACATCAGAAATGAATCAGCATCCAGGTTAGTCAATAAGTCAAGGTAGACTGCTCGGGTGGTAAGACATTTGTACAGAATGCCCCACCTCTTCTCTGTTCTACGCCCGACCTTGACAAGCATAGGGCCGAAACAATCCATCCCAGTTGAGTAGAAGGCAGGTCGGAAAAGCCTCAAACTTGAAGGGGGCAAGTCTGCCATTCTTGGAACCTCCGGTTGTCCTCTCCATTTCCTACACTCAGGACAGTTATGTTGATGCCTCCTTACTGCTTCTCTACCTCTCAATACCCAATACTTCCTGCGCAGCTCGGCAAACACACGTTCAGCTCCAGGGTGATGTAGTTGGTCATCACAGTGCTTGATCAAGAGCTTCGTGACTGGGTGAGAGGGGGCTAGAACAACTGGGTGCAGAACTTCCGGGCTCAGGCTGTCACATCGGCGGAGTCTACCTCCAACTCGTATCAGGTCAGAAGACTCATCGTACTCAGGGGCAAGAGTAAGCAGTCTGCTGCTGGCTGGGATAGTCTTTCCTGCCTTTATTAACGCAACCTCTTCAGGAAAGCTCTCCATCTGAGCATGTCTCAGGAGGGCCAACTCTGCCCTTTGGAAGTCGTCTGCAGCTGGATGATCAGTGCTGTCAGCCGCCCCGTGCAGCACCTGCGTGGTGGCTTTCAGGAGTGCCTGATATGTGCTGAACTGTTGGATATCAGGTATCGCCAGACTGGTTACATTTGTTAGTAAACCACAGAACACTGCCTTCCTCAGCTCCTCTACTTCTTCTCTGGGTTCTACCACTGGAGCCTTGGGCCAGAGGTTGGCTGACATCTGAAGAAAGGGTGGCCCTCGACTCCAACGATTATCTCCAGTGAGTTGAGTGAGGGTTTTCCCTTTTGTGATGTCATCAGCTGGATTTGATGCTGAGTCGATGTATCGCCAAGCAGCAGGATCAGATAGCTCTTGGATTTCTGCAACTCGGGTTCCCACAAATACTTTATACCTGCATGAGTCTGACTGGAGCCAGGTAAGTACAGTGGTCGAGTCTGTCCAATACACCACCTCCTGTATTTCAAGAGTGAGCTCTCTCTTCAAGACTGAAGCCAACTGTGCTCCAGTCAAGGCTCCACACAGTTCTAGCCGGGGGATTGAGAGTTGCTTTTTTGGTGAGACTCTTGATCTTGCAGCCAAGAAGGTTACATGGACTTGTCCTTCATCGTCAACAGTATGCAGGTATGCAACGGACCCATATGCACGTTCAGAGGCGTCGCAGAACACATGGATGGTCCGCCTGCTCTTGCTACAGTCCAAGCTGGACTTAGTGTAGCATCTCTGCAGAGTTATCTGTGACAGCTGGGGAAGCTCACTTTCCCACAACTGCCAGGCTTGAAGCAGCTCTTCAGGTATGTGGGGATCATCCCACCCTCTTTTCTTATCCCAGAGACGTTGCACGATGATCTTGGCTCGGGTAGTGTATGGGATAATGAACCCAAGAGGGTCATACTGTTGGGCAAGCAGTCGATAGATGTTGCGCATGGTAGGTTCTGACCTTCCACTCTGGTGATGTTTATATCGCAGCGTATCAGACTTACAATGCCATATGAGTCCAAGCGTGCGCTCTTGGGGGTCAGCTGACTCCTGGGTGAACCAGAGAACGCTGCTCTCTGACTGGTACTCTCTTGGTAGGTGGTCAATAACGGTGGGAGCATTGCTAGCCCATTGCCGCAGTTCAAATCCACCCTCCATAAGGAGAGATTGCAGTCTGTCAACCAACTTCTTAGCTTGCGCTTCAGAGGGCAGACTCTGCAGACAGTTGTCAACATAGAAACACCGTTCTATGGACAGACGTGCATCCTCGTCTGGCTCTGTGTACTTCCTGACATGAGCTTGGAGTGCAAAGGTGGCACAACATGGACTACATGTCGTCCCAAAGGGAAGCACCTGCCACTCGTAGACTGTGGGTTCCTCATCCACCTTCATATTTCGCCATAGGAAACGGAGGAAAGGTTTGTCTTCTTCCAACAGTCGAACTTGGTGGAACATGCCTTTAACATCACTGCTAATGGCAATAGGATGTTCCCTAAACCTAAGGAGAACTCCCAACAGACTAGCTCCCAGTGTTGGTCCAGGTAAGAGGTGGTCATTCAGGCTCTGACCCTTGAATGTAAAGGAACAATTAAAGACTATACGGTCTTTACCGTTATGCCGGACCATGTGATGTGGAATATACCATGAATGACTGCTCTCTTCTGCTTCCTTTGCCGACATGGGTGTGACATAGCCAGCCTCTAGAAGCTTGTGAATTTCCTTGGAGTAGGTCTCTGCCCTTTCTGGTTCCCTGGCTAGTCGTCTTTCTGTCCCACGCAGCTGAGCCAATACTGCCTCCTTTGGTGCATTTAGTGTGGGGAGATTTTCTTTCCATAGTAACGGGGTGGCATAACGGTTTACTCCATTCACTACAACCTTGATTGTCTTTTCCTCAAGCCTCTGGACTGCCTGTGCATCTTGCTTTGATCTGGTAATAAGCCTCTCACTCCGATACGGCAAGGTATCCAGCTGCCACAGTTTCTCCAGGTGGCTGAAGAGCTCGGCTTCTGGAGAGATGCAGGAGGTGAACAGACACTGCTGCGGAGTTAGCTGGTGTCGTAAGAATCTAGATGGTCCTTGTAGAGTCCACCCTAATCTAGTGCGCACAGCTGCAGGCCCTCCAGGCGGGCCCAGGCGTACTGGTTCAACTGGAGTAACAAGATGTGGGTAATCGGACCCGATGAGCAACAATGGCTGTGCCTCTTTGATGCTAGACAGTGGCAGATCTTTGAGATGGTGATACTTCTCTTGCAGCGCTTTGACTGGGTATGTATGGCGGGCAAGACCAAGTCCTTTGGCAGTGAAAGCCCTGTGGATCTGGAAGGAGTTGCCAGGCTGTGTTGCAGAAGCTACAGAAAATGACACTGCGGCTCCATGGATGGTGCGAACCTCTTGTCTGACTGTGCGGAGAGCCAGATCTTCAGGTTCCCCTCGTAGACCTAAGAGATCAACAGCTTCATGTAGGAGTATGGTGCGCTCTGACCCATCATCTAATATAGCATAGGTCTCAAGTACCTTGTTGCCGCTCTTGAGGATGACACGACTCAGCTTGAGCAGCACTTGGCTGCTTCCTGTTGGCCGATCTAGGTACAGTGTCTCTGAGATTGAACTCACCAAGCAAGTGCTTTCTTCATGTGCTTTGGACTTCGCAGATGGTGCAGCATTTTGGCTGGTATTGACCTCATGGAGCACATCAAGGTGCTTTCTTTCACACTGCTTACACTTAGCTTTGAGGGTACACTTTGTCGCTTGGTGCTCACGACCGCATCTCCAGCACCTCCTGTTTGCCTTTATCCACTCTGTCTTCTGTTCTTTTGTCAAAAGTCTGAAGTTGCTACACTGATTCAGGTAGTGTTGCACAGAGTCACAGAAGGGACAGTATTTCTTTGGCTTCTCATGTGCTACCTCCACTGAAGTCAGGACCTTCTCTGACTTTTCATTCTGCTCACTACCATGGAGAATGGTAGTGGACTTCTGCGACCTGTATTCGGGGCGTCGGTCTCTGCGTGGAGCTTGCTTTTCTTTGTCTGAGTAGTACTGGCTTCCCTCTACCTGTACACGAACCTCGTACTCAAGCCACTCAGCCAGGTCAAGCAGTGTTGGGATAGGAGTACGGACGGGATTCACGAATCTCTGAAAGTTGGCTCTTAGGTCATGTGGCAACTTAGCTAAGAGGCGAGATACATGTGAGCCACACCTCAACTCTGTCCAACCCTGGCCCCCCAACTGATGCAACATTCCCACTAATGCACGGACTTGGAGAGCAAATGACTTGAACGCCTTTACATCTCCACTCTTGATGTTGGGTCCATCCATCAGATTGGAGATCCGTTTTAATGCTAGCTGTTGAGGTTGTCCATACATCTCAGTGAGTGCTCTCATGGTGTCACTGTACGGAAATAGGCTGTTGCTGTACGAATCAGCAATGAGCAGTGCTTCTTCACACTTCAGGTGATCCATCAATATCTGGAACTTGAGACGTTCTGGACTGTCAGGTGGGAGTATGTTATCCAAGGCAAGCTTCAACCTTGCGAACTCGCGTGGATCCTCATGCACGAAATCTGGGATTGTTGGCTTAGGTCCGAAATAATCTGCCTGTGGATGTCTGCCATATGTGGGTGGAACCTGAGACCGATCAGCTCGAGGCAGGCGCTCATATGGATGATGGCGGGGATCATCTGGGTAACGGTCATCCAGAAGCCTGTACTGTCTATCATGACCATAGTAGTGGCCATAGCCATGAACAGGACGGTAGTGATCATCATGGCGACCTATAGGATCAGAGACACGATGTCTGTCATCTTGCCAATAGTAGCTGTCATCATGATGGGCTGTCAGACCAGGCTGTCGATAAGATGCAGTAGCTTGACTGCGGCTGTGATGATGATGCTCATCGGCCAGAGGGCGAGCCCTGACATCAGGTTGACGGTACGAAGCGCTGTATAGTGGTGAGTGACCATCATCAGGCTGGCTGTAGGCGGCTCCGTACTGAGCATGGTATTTGTCATCACGTGGGTGGAAGCTGTCATCATAGTGACGATGGGCATCATCACGTTGGGATCGATGCCTCCCATCAGGCTGATTGAATGTAACACCATGATGAGGGGTGTAACTGTCGACAGGATGATGGTGAACAGCTCCAGATAGAGGATAGCTGCTTTCTTGGTGATGCAGCTGCGACTTTATCACTGCACTTGTGCCTTGAGGCTGAGGGGACTCCCTACCCTCTGGTGTGTCTGGAGGGAAGTCTGTGTAGTGAGGAGATGTTGCACCTGAAGTTGCTGGTGATTGTGCTACATGCTGACTGCTCAGCCCTGCTCTTTGTAGACTGTCACTAAGCTCCACCATTGGGTCACGTTGGCTGCATGGTGAGTGTTGAGACTCATCACTAACTTGCACCTGTGCGGCATTGTCATGCTGACGTGGGTCCTGCTGACCACTACATGGCGTCAACTTACTAGCGTTTACAGGTGTGGATGGCGTCTTCTCCTCATTGCATCTGGGCCTTGACTTATCAGATGGTGAGGCTAGTACAGGAGAGCTAGATATCATGTTTGTAAGGCGTTGCACATCAAGCCTCAGTTGTTCATTTTCTTCCCTCATGCTGCGAAGACATTGCAGAACATCAGTGGTAGTAGTCTGTCTGGTGGGCTCATCAACTGGGTTGCGGTGCCTCATAGGATGACTGACCTCATAGTCCTGAAGGTAGGATGGTGGGTGACGTTGTCGGCGTGGACGGGCCACATCTCCCTCTGAGTCTCTCTCATCTGGCCTGAACATCTTGGACTGAAGTGGTTGCTTGTATCCGGCTCGAAGGACCAAAAATTGTGTGGAAGAATATGAAAAACGGGTAGGTGTGGCAGCAAACACTTCAGGGTGTCGGGTCAGGACACTAATTATGATATTTCAGGTGAGAGTGTAGGGGGAAAAAGATGAGGAGTCCACGTAGATATTTGACCATTTATCTAGTCATTTGAACTTTTGTACATGTGTGTGTGGTTCTGCAACAACAGAGAACAGCAATACAGATTCATTAATAATTACAATCGGACATAAACATCAATACAAACATAATTATGCATAAATAACAGCTAACCTCAGAGCTATTAACCTTAGCATAAAAATAAACACTAAATAAATGCTAAATAACATTCAACAAGTTTACAGTGTACATCCATATTAACATAAAATAGCAAAAACAATGTACAACCGACTTAACTAGCTAGCATAACCCTCATTAGCGATCATCAATTAGCTCAATGTAGCAGTTAGCTCTTAACAATGAATTTGAATGCAATAAAACCTTTAATTACACTCATGGCGACAAAATAAGACATCACCCAACATAACAAACTTAAAGGACTTTGAAACTCACTCATTCATGGACGCACACAACAAAAAAGTCCGTTTTACGTTGCCGTGGTGAGAAACAGTCAAGTCCTGCCGTCGTCTCTCTGTCTCACTCGCTCTACAGGTGCAGGCACGCATAGTGGGTGATGCATTTGTGTACACAGAGCAGCGTCGGAAATCAGAGACTCCAGCGAACAGTACATGGGAGCACAGCCTTTTTTACAGTGAGTTTCTACTGAAAGTCATGAAAATGTTTCTTCATGGTTCTGGAGGTCAGAGGAAACATTTTTCTGACTGCAGCTGATATTTTAATAACCTGATATTTGGTCTAATAATCACTGTGAAGATTGATACAGTCAGTGTTCATTTACTGTCTCAGTGTTTTTAGGAATGAAAATAATAAATTGACTATTTAAATTAAATGTTACCATTGTTTTTATAAGCAGCCGGTCAGCTAAAGGAGCATTTTATTTCTCTCATCAGGATTTATTTTGTATCAGTGTGTTTCTTTTTTATTGTTCACAGCTCCGCCCCCTTCAACACCAAAGTTTACTCCTAGACCTGCCCCACCAACACCACAGAGTTTCAGAGGAAGCACCACACCTTCATCTTCCACTAAAATCACCAACCAGCAGCAAACTGAGACAACAGCTGGAGGGTCAGGTACATTTACTAGGGGTTAGTATCTCTCCAATAAGATAATCTGATATATCTAGATATATGGAGTACGACACGAATCAGGAACGATACGTATTAAATTAGAACGATTCGGTTCGATACTATTCGATGGGATTTCTATACGATTGGATATGATGTAATCTGATAGCTCTTTGTTTAAATTAAACATTAATTTTACATTATAAATTAACATAAGTCAATCCTATAAATGTGCCATTGCTTACGTTGAAATATAAATATTTTATAAAACACCAGAGAACTAGTCTTTGTTCAGTTCAGAACCATGTCATTGTGTTTATGACTGTAATACATTGCATGGTGAGAACTTTGCAAAGCCCCTCTGTCAATGAAAACAAACTTAATATTCAATTTTATTATTGGCACAAACTAGAACCAAAGAAACTAGTAAAGGAGGTAAAGAAATAAAACAGTGTTCTGTGTAGACTCAGATCAGAGAATAACAGTTTAAACAGACATCCCTTTCAATTGTTTAATTAATAAGTGCTGAGCCAACACAAGAGAGTAAAACCTGGATCCAGCCTGACATTTCCAGTAAAACTTCAAAACCTGCAAATATTATTTTACTTTTGGAAACAGACAGATGACTATTTATTTTAATGCAGTTTGCTCCTCTCTCACTGCGGACTGACGCGCTGTAGATTGGAGTAGGATGACACCCAGAGGTGATTTCTTTAGAGAGGTTTGTCTCTCTTTATTATACAAAGATGCTGAACTTTGTTCTCTATTATAATGTAAAACACAACAAAGTTAGCAGAGTGTTCAGACTTCAGAGCTGTGCTCATACTGTGTCACTGCTGCAGCGTTGCACTTTTACACATCTGCTGTGGCTCAGTTTGGTCTGTAAATACTGAAACATCTCAGCAACTAGTGTCTGAAATACTTCTGATCAACACACTGAATAAGATAAGATAAATCTTTATTGTCATTGCACAATCATGCCAAGTACAATAGTACAACGAAATTGGGCCACTGTCCCCTCCGGTGCAAACAAGCAAGTTCAAACAATCACATATATAAATTAAAATAAATACAACAGTAGCAGTATAAAAAGTGCAATAGAGATGAGTCATGTCAAATGTTTGCATTTAGTATTGTTATTACCCTGTTGAAAAAACTGTCTCAGTCTGTTTGTCCGTGATTTTAAAGCCCTGAATCTCCTGCCAGAGGGCAGCAGCTCAAACACATGGTGTCATGGGTGTGTGCTATCTTTCAAGATGCTGCTTGACCTCTTAAGACACTGAGTGTTGTAGAGGTCCTCCAGGGAGGGGACAGGGTGGCCAATGATTTTTTGGGCAGTTTTGATGACCCTTTGAAGTGCCTTCTTGTGTGCTGTGGTGCAGCTAGCGAACCACAAAGAGATACAGTAGGTAAACACACTCTCAATGGAACAGCGGTAGAAAACTGTCAGCAGCTCCCTCCTTAAGTTGACATTTCTGACGACCCTAAGAAAGTGGAGGCGTTGTTGGGCCTTCTTCATAACCTCCAAGGTGTTGGTGCTCCATTTGAGGTCTGCATCTATGTGCACACCGAGGTATTTGTAGCTGGGCACCCTCTCCACGACTCCTCTGGTTTTCTTTTTATTTCTCCGTACAACATAGTGCAGCTAGCCTGGTAAACCCATGCTCTCATTCGAGCAACATTCCACTTCGCTCAGAAAGTTAGCATGGCCACCAAGACAAAATTGAACACTGTGTTTCTCATCCAGGTATGATCTTGTATCTGGTTGTTTCTGTGACTGTGGCTGTTTCTGTGACTGTGGTGATTGTCCTGTTGGCTGTTTTTCTACCGCTCCTGTACAAATGGAAGAAAAGAAGCTCTAATGGTGAGTTACCTTCCTATTCTAACTCTTTCAATAATTACAAATGAAGAGCAATGAAAACACCTTTGTTGTTCTTTGTCTTCCACAGATGTGAACAGCAGGGGCCATTTAACCGACATAAACATGGAGGTGACTTTATTACTTTGCATCATGGTATCTGTGCTCAAAATGTTTAAATAACAGAAGAGAGTCTGGGATGTTAAAAAGGCTGTGTATCTCATGTATGTAATCATTCCTCATCACTTTGGTAAATTGTACTGTTGTTTTTTTCAGTCTGTCGTCTATGATGACTGTGTTCCAGTCTCCACATTGGGAGAGTCTGGCTACGAGAACGACAATCCATCCTTCAACTATGAGACCCTCAATCCAGCCACCATGTCTCCTGACCAGACGTACTCCACAATCGGACAGCAAATATGATTCTTGTTTTGGATTTGGATAAATCATACCACAAATAATATAGTTGCGGTTTATTTTGAGGACATCTTCCTGCTTTAATATCATCCACTGTTCTCCCATGTTGTCTCTAATCTCCATTAAAGGAACGCACCACCATATTCAGTTGTGTGCGGACTTTGTTTTATTGTATATTGACAATCCGCTGTAATGTATCCCATAAATACTGTCCGTTTCTGAGCATTACAACAAACTTTCCGGTTTTAAAATAAACTGGCAGAAATCAGTTATGTGTTATACCCCTGTCCCTAATAGATGTGGTTTATTTTGAGGACATCTTCCTTCTTTAATATCTAAAATATCCTGATCTAATGTGTAACTTTTTACCTTTGTTAATATTTTTTGATTTACTTACTTTATTTTTTGTATTGTTTCTGTTATTAATTTGTGTTAACTGGCACATTCATCATTGTTTTAATGCTATACTGTAACCCTACTGCAATTTCATATATAATACTGCTGTACTAAATATAAAACTAATTATCTTTGAGTCTTTGTGAGTAGATTTGAAATATGGCACAATCTCACAGAAACACTGAAATGCAACAAATCTATATTAAAGCAAATTAAATTACAAAATTATTTTATTCTGCTTTTATCAGCTTTTTGCAGAGATGCACTTTTCTTTTACAAATAAATAACTGAGGGAGTTTGTGTTGGTATTCTTTCTTGTGCTACAGATTGTCAAACTATGTAAGATTTGTTTTATAGAGCAATAATTTATTAGCTGACAACCATTTCTATAATGTCACAGTCAGATTGCAGAGCTGCTTAAAATTGTGATGATTAAATCTTCATACAGGGAAAAGTGGTTGGAGGTTCATTGAGATATTAAAATGCGTTCAATCCTATTCAGAACATAAAATACTTCAGCCTCTTGTGGCCAAAATGAGTATTACAACAACAAAAACTTAAAACCTTTTTCCCACATGTTGACAGAGGATAAGAAAAGTCAGGAAGATTAGCAGGATAAACCCACTAATCAGAGAATATAACTTCAAAAACACCCAGAATTACACAGCAACAAGATTGACAGACATACACACATAGAAAGTAAATCTGACTCACATCATCTGAAGTCATTATTGTTGTCGCTGTGATCTCTTTTTCTTCTCCCACCATCACTGCTAGCTGATGTTAGCTGTTAGCATTAGCAGCACTGTAAAACAAGCTCACTCTGCTGCTTCTTTCATTTCAATGATGACTCTGTCTTTGTTGTAAATCCAGAATGTGACGGTTCACAGTTTCTTCCCCAGAGTCTGCAGCTGGTGTTAATCAGTGAAAATCAGCTTCACCTGCTGTGCTTCAGGAGGCTGCAGTACCGGGTTTGACCACACTGACTGTCATTTACCAGCTGTTACAATCCAATCCATTTGACAAAAAGTGACCAGAACAAGTCTTTATTTCCCTGAGAGTTTTATTGTTTCTTTAGCTTCTCTAAAGTACTATTAAGGCCTATGTTTGCAATAATAATATTTTATTTGTTTATGTATTGACCATTTTTCAAAATCCCTGTTACCAAGTGCTTCAACAAAGACTTTTTTCAAGGAAATTTAAGACAGTTTAAAGATCATTAAAATTCAAGTAAATAAGACTGTCTGATGAAGGGATTTAAAACAAATCACTGAGTCACTTCGTTTCTTCAGGTAGATCATTCCAGAGCCTTTTGGCCCCTCGAGGATCTGACTGCAAAAGCGCTGTGCCTGTTAGTTTTCAGTCAGGACTCACGGTACAGTACGTACTGGCACAAATGGTGTGAAGAGGTCAGAGAGAGAGGCCATGAAGAGCCTTAAAAGTAATCAGTACATCTTAAAGGTACAGTATGTAGAATTTAGTGGCATCTAGTGGAATGGCCTTGTTCTGAAGTGTGTTTTAATTAGTGTAATCACCTAAAAACAAGACTCATCATGTTTTATTTACCTTAGAATGAGCCTTTTATATCTACACAGGGAGTGGGTCCTCTTCCACAGTGCCAACCATGTTTCTACAGTAGCCCAGAATGGACAAACCAAGCAGTGGCATAATAATGAAATCAAACTAGAGATGGACTTTCATATCTTCATGGCAAGTTTTGTTGCAACAGTTAATTCAGTTTGTTGGAATCTGCAAACTGACCACTAGATGTCACTAAATTCTACACACTGTTCCTTTAAAATCTATTCTCAAACATACAGGGAGCCAGTGCAAAAAGGCTAAAACAGGAGTGATGTCATCATGTCTCTCAACAGCTGTTCAGTCTGGAGTCGATCACAGGAAAGTGAGAAAGCTGTTGCAACAATCCAGACATGATGAGATAAAAGTGTGTAAAATGGTTTCTGTGTCTTTAAAAGTTCAAATATATCACATTTTTAGAAACATTTCGATGATAAAAACATGATCGTAAAAACTTTGTGGTGTGCTCCTCAAAAACTGAAATTATAATCAAACCAGATGATGAATTTACTTTCAACCAGCTGATCCATCAAGGAACCACTTTTTCTTCAAAGTTAGAGTGAGTGTGAGAAGCAGTAAAAAATAACCTTAAATTTATTTTTAACTCGAGCTCACGGCCAAACCGTAAAAAGGAGACAAATAATTTTGGGTCAAAATGTAGACATAGGTGTTGGTATTCATAAAATGTGACGTTGACAGACGGGGTCTGCACAAAATTTAAACGGGGGGGCCGAGACCGGCAGCAATACCTGTCTCGCTCCCCATTGACCCTAATGTAATCGTCTTTTTTCCCCAAAAGAATCTCACTCTGTCTTCATACTGAGTTTACTCGCTCATTTTAAGGAATATCTGAATAAAATAAACACTGTCAGAATCTGCCGGCTTCTGTGTATCTCTCTGTGTTTTTGGTTTGTGGACAGGAGTTACGGTTTTCTCACAGTTTGAAATTGTTCGGGACCTTGTCAGAAGCCAAATTCAGGGGGCATTTTGAGAATTTCCAAGCAGATTCTCACACATCGCCGTAGCAACCATAGGGCCTTAGCTGACCTTAGCAACCGCAGGGCCTTAGCTGACCTTAGCAACCTGTCGCTGGGACAGAAACTGAGCTACCTTTTTGTAATTGGAAACTACATGAGAAAAAAAAACAGTGGTGGAAGAATTATCAAAGTCTCTTACTAAAGTAAAAATTGCAATACTGCAGTGTAGAAATACTGAAAAAGTATACACATACACAAGTATTGGCATCAAAATAAGGTAGCAAAAATAAAAGTACTCATTATGCCGAATTTCAAAATCATATATTTTATATTATGACTAATAATATTATATCATTGTGCTGGTATCAGTAACGTTGTAGCTAATAAAGCTGGAGCAAATCTTATAATTATAATAATATAAAAAATATATAATTTATAATAATATATTACAATTTATTAGTGGGTTTGGTTTAATAATCTGCATTTTATAACTAAATCTGCCAAATAAAGGCAAAATGTAGTGGAGTCAAAGTACAAAGTAGCATAAAATCGTACCCTAAAATTGTATTTAGAGTTATATTCCACCACTAAATGAAACCCTCATCATCATCATCATCATCATCATCATCATCATCAGTAGCAGCAGCTGCAAACACAGAGTGAAATTATACACATTTTTTTATATATCATATATAATGAGTAAATAATAAGACACCAGGCTCTGGAGTGACAAAGTGTGTATTTATATTATCTTCCCCTCCCACACACACACACACACACACACACACACACACACACACACACACACACACACACGCACACACACATCTTTAGCTACAGTTTGTGCTCAGTGTTGAGTAATAATAATTATATTAATAATAATAATAATATAAGCAATAGTTGTCTTCAAATATAGAGCCATTACACTTTATACAAAATACCCTGCATATTACTGTCAAGTTTAATCTAAATGAGAAGTGTGACGTTATTGTTCCTGGTTGTTCACCCTGGTGGCCACCGGAGGGCGCCACCGCAAATATTTTCACCCCCGACTTTCTACAAAGGTTCAGACTGAATGAAATCACATCAACGTGTAATCTTTAAAAATCATCTGTAGAGTGTGTTTGATTAATAAATCACAGAGAAAAACCACAAAAAAAGTCTCAGCACAAAGTCAAAGAGGTTTCTGGAGCTTTCAGCCTCAATGTGTGGACTTCATGACTGGTCTGATTGTATATGTGGTTGAAAGTCGTAGCTTGTGTTAAGATTTTTTTTCTTTGCCCAACTGTCATTTCTAAGATCTTCAACCTCAAAGAAGTGAAATGTTATAATTTTGGTAGTCATGCATGTGTTGCTCATGGACACTCCAGTAGTTAAACCTGCTTGGTTTAGTTATCCAGTCCAGACATCTCAACCCTTTAATGCTCCTTTAAAGCTCAAACTAAAACCCACAATGTCTGCTAAACTATCTGAGCAATAAAAAAACATATGACTGTCTTCATTAGTGATGAACCTGCTGATTATGTTCTTAATCAATCAATTTAAATCAGTTTACAATGATAGAAAACAGAGAAAAGCAGCAGGTCCTCATATTGGAGAAGCTGGAACCAGAGAACCAAAGAAACATCTTTATAACAGTATATATATATATTTATACACATCTATATTCTTTAAAATGCCCCGAGCATCCTTTGAGTGTTTGTTCCTGAAGTGTTTTGGTTGACAGACAGTTTTGAGGGAATATTTGGCTAAAAGTCTGAAAAACAAACCTGCAAACTGATGGATCTTATCAACACCTGAACTGTTGGTTTGACACTGTCTGGATTTACATTTCATTAAGATGTGAAACCTGTTAAGTTTCTTTCTGCAGAGGTAATTGTTTCTATATTCAGATTCAGAGCAGAAGAAGAAGAGGTACTGCAGGAACTCTCTCTGATACTACAGACACGCTGCATTCAGCTCCAATAAGGATTTCTTTCACTGTGGGTTAAGCAGCTGATCGTTTTTCAGATTTATCAATCAGCTGTCTGGTCGTTTCTTAAAGTGACGCCTTTAAATGTCTTGACTTCTGCTGTTAAAGGAAAATAAACAAAAGCATTGATTGATTAACCTGCTCAGCACCAGAGATATGATCTCATAATTATGACAAACTACAAGATGTGTATTTCTTATTATGATGTATGGATCTCAGATAGTTTTCCTACAATTATTAGATATATATTTCATAATTACAAAATCTGTATCCTGTAATTATTCATTATAAATATATCTTGTAATTACATGAAAACTAAAAACATTGGTATCAGTATTCAGTACATCATAATTGTCATATTCTTATCTGAAAACTTATGAGATAGTTTTGTTGTAATTATGAGATAAGGATCCCACAATGTAATAATTAAATCTTCTGTCATAACTAAATGTATGTGATGCTGAGTCATAATGTAAATCATAATCTTGAGATAATATTTGTTTTTCTTTGGTGAATGCAGGTTGCTTTCACTTCCTGCAGGTCAGAGCTGCCTCTGCAGGATCAGCTGGGATCGAACCCACGGCTCCTCCAGCAGTTTGCAGGTTGTCACACAGACGTGGTTTCATAAAAACAGTCCTAAATATGAGTGCAAAGGCATGCAGCACCACCCGCCTCCGAGCCGCCTACAACTCTGCATTTGTGACGAACAAAAGCACAACATGGTCACTGTTAGTGTCAGTGCAGAGAGTGTCGATAAAGTTGGATGTAACAGTGATGTCAGTGATCGAGCTTCGACCTGAATCCATCCGCCTGCACGTTTCTACCACAGCTTTAGATTGTCTGTTGTTTTTGTTTTGTTTGTTTTAGTGAAAGTGAAGCAGGATGGATGCAGGTTTACTACATGGAGGACTGTCACCATGACAACCACTGTACACATTCCTGATGCAGAACAAATGCACGGCCCACTGAATAGTTATAATAATAATAATAATAATAATAATAATGCTTTCATGCTGGCTGATGAAAACAGCGCAGGGTGCAAAATTAGCAGCAGCCACCAGCCAAATGTAGTCGATTTGCTTCACTCACCAGCCTAAAAAACAATGTTAATCTATTGGCTGGTCAAATCTAAACATTCATTAGTCATTTGGCCGATGGACAAAAAGGATAATTTTGCACCCGGCGACAGCATGTCAAGTAAGGTGAAGTTTCTGGAGGATTAAAGGTCCCGTATTCAGGCAGGAAGTTCTTGATGTTTGTTTGGTTTGAAGCTGAACTTAAAGTGAATAAATGTGCAGAGAGAAGTCCTGATCACACAGGACGAGCTCTGCAGGCTGGAAAACATGAGGTGTATCGCTGGTTTTGTGATGACACAGAGCAGCAGAGGACAAACGTTTTACACTGAGTTAACCAGGGACGTCCACCCCCCCCCACCCCCCTCCAAAAAAACCCACAAACAAACAAACAGGAGGAAGATGCAGCAAAACGGCCTATAAAACAAACTATTTTTGGCCTTTCACGTGTTCATGTATTCTCTTTTGTTGAGTCTCAGGGCTCTCAAATCTCTTAAATATGAAACAGTATGGGAGTCAAATGCAATGACAATAGATGAAAGACATGTTTTTGAGGACACATTTTCAACCGTTACACAGATAACACCATGTGTGCACCATTATCCAGCTTAAAAATGCTCGTTCTTGATCATATATGTAAAGTTTTTACTTGCCTGATGACAATAAATTTGAGGCAATTTTTCTGATATTGTAATTAAAGCAACAAACAACAAAAGTAATAACCAAAAGATTTATTTAAAAAACGTGAGCTGTCCAAAATGTAAAAATGTATTATTCTGGGGGTAAAATAGTGTGTCGTCTGCATACAGTCATATAGTTTGATTTACGTTGGTGGATTGTATTGCAGGATTTTTGAGCTTTGACGGGTAAATAATGGTTAAATGAAAATGACAAATAATAAGTGAAGGAGTGGACACCCTTGTGTTTCACCCGTGTGTAAAATTAAAGCTTAATTCAACATTATTTTCATTAAACAAACTACTTTTCTATGCGTGACCTATGCTCATAAAGACAGAACATTTGAATACGGGACCTTTAAGTGCTACGCTGAAAACATTTAGAGTGAAATCTTCCACATTGCTGCCTGTGCTGAGTGTTAGTGCTGCATTCGTGTTCATCAGATGAACTAAATTACAATAATCTGATTTTTTTTTTTTTTTTTTTTTTTTTTTTACAGTACGACTACTGTCAGTGTGCTTGACAGAGAGAAGAGAGAGGGAGGAGGACAGAAGAGAGAATGAAACGAGAGGAAAGAGGTGAGTAAAAACATCTGGACTCACAAGTCAACAGTTCGTTTGTCCTAAAAAGTCTCTTCAGATGGCCTCATTATGGGACTCAACCCTCAGTTTGAGAAACAGATCTGAGGGAAAACAAACCCATCAACCTCTTCTGTTAATGTCCATCCATCCAATCTCGCCACAGGAAGTCCAGCTGCCCGAGTGGTGACAAAATAAAACTGACGCAAACAAAAGTAAAAGAACAAACAAACTGGTGTATTTTCAGATTTTAACCACAAATCTTGCTCACTTTCTGTTGCAGATCTGTTTAAATCCTGAATATTTTAATATAATCACGTCACATCACAGTGTCAGAAAGCACCGACACCTTATTTTGAAACTGTGAAATGTCTCACCCACTTTTCTTTAAGAACAAGGGAATCATGTGACAAAAATCACCTCAACCGGGCTCCTTTTGTGTCTCCATCATTATTAATATAACTGCTTTGTTTTTGTCTTATATCATTTTTATGTAATTTTAATATTTTGTTGAAGCACAATAATGTACTGAGACCTAAAACTCAACAGTGATCACAAAAGAACTCATATAAAGTAAATATGAATTATAGTTCATGGACCTAAAAGTAAAAAAGTAAAGAAATAGTAAAGAGCCCTGAAACTGCTGAGCAACAGCAAAAGCATTCGTTTGATACTTCAACATAAGTTACATTAAATTATGTTACGTTGCGTTACGTTACGTAATTTTACGTAATTTTACGTATGGTATATTACGTTGTTATGTAATGTTACGTTATGTTACTTTACGTTATGTAATGTTACATTGTCGCTACGTTGTGTTACGTTACGTCGTGTTACGTTACGTCGTGTTACGTTACGTTGTGTTATGTTATGTTAGGTATAAGAGATCATTGGCAACGGTTTTGTATACCATAATTCAACATTGGCCAACAATAAAGATTTTTGCTGGAGTCTTCCTTTCTTTCTGCTTTCAATCGGTAATTCCTCTCAATAGTCTCCTGATTTCATACTGATACAAATTAAATGGGTCATTCTCAGATTGTGTCGTGGTTCCTTAACCGGCGCACTGTGGTTGTGTAAAACATATTGGCAGTGGACCCTACATGTTTATGCTTGTTGAACAGGTGGTTTGATAAAGTACTTTTTTGTGACCGTTTTATTGCGCTTACAATCACCTAGTTGACGTCACCTTGAGTAAAACGTTATCTTACAAGTCTGCTCTTTTGACTTGAAGTTGACTGCAATTCATCTTGGTGGATCATTTTTCTCTGTTAACAGATTTTAACCAATGTTTGTCTTACGTAAGAAAATTCATTTAAAATCTGATTTATGATCCATAGTAATGGAAAGTAAATATTACAAATGTGGGTGTTTGTGGGTCTAAAACATGAAAAAAAAACACCAGAATTGTCCTTTAAGAGTGAATCTGATGATGGTGTGATGTTGTGTTTTGGGCAGTTTGGAGCATCACTGTTATTCTCTGTCCTTCAGTCTCCTCTCTCTCTTTCTCAGCAGCCAGATGTGTTTGTCGTCGACATCTTTAAATATTTTATACCGAGTCAGCGAGTCACATTCTCTCTCTCTCTCTCCCTCTCTCTCTCTATCTCTCTCCTCTCTTTCTCTCTCACTTGTTCATCCTGCCACTTTCATCCATCCAGTTTCTCTTCTCCTCCTCATCATCCTCGTCCCTCCCGAAACTCCCGTCGCATGTCTGTCTTTCTATTATTTAAAACGTCCCCTTCACCTCCTCGTCCTCCCTCCTCCAGCTACCACATGTACGTCTTTGTTGTGTCGATCTGGCTTCCCGTCGCCTCCTCCTCCCTCTCCCTGCCCTGCCGCTCCTCCTCGTCCTCGTCCTCCTCCTCCTTGTCGTCCTTGTCCTTCTCGGTCTCGCTCTCCCACAGCGTGATGAGCGGCGGGTACAGCTCGTTCAGGGGGATGGACATGGCGTGCTGCATGTACTTCTTCAGTGAGTGGCCGCAGGACTTGTGCTGCTGCACGCGGCGGCCCATGTAGACCACCAGCAGCGCCATGATGGACAGAGCGAACATGGAGCCCATCACGGCCGCCAGCGCCACACTGCTGCGACGCGACGCCACCAGCTCCACAGAGAAACCCGCCTCCTTAGTGGTGACGTTGAGACAGGAGGTGTGAGCAGGAGAGGAAGGGGAGGAGGAAGAGGAGGAGGGAGGGGTGGTTTCAGGGGAGGAGCTAGGGGAGGAGGAAGAGGAGGAAGTGGGTGAGGGAGGAGAGGAGGAGACGGTGAGGCAGATGTGGTACTCTGTGGCAGGGAGGAGGTGAGTCAGGTTATACTCCTGAACGTCTACGGGAACCTGGAAGACAAACACAAAAGAGAAAAACAGGATTTAAAGTCTGTGTAAAGAAAGAGAGTTTGACATACCACAGAAAAGTGTGTTGTTAACCACCCTGCCAAATTTGAATGATTAAAAAAATCGCCAGATATATGAAATTAGGCTTCAAAGTTGTGTAAAAATCAGCCTCTTTCTCTGCTCCCAAACACGGAAGCCCCGCCCCCTACCAAGTGTCACCTGTCAATCAAAGTCGGCTACTTGCTTGGTGGCTAACTCAGCTAACTGGCTAACTGTAGACTGTAGTAGTAGTAGTGTGCCTGATATATTTATACCACTACAGCAGCAGGGGCAGGTTTATGCTAGGTTTAGTGTGCAGGTGTGGATGTGTTCACCTTGGCCGTGTAGCTGATCTGAGGGTTGTCGATGTGCACAGTGGCGCTGGTCCACCGCGGCAGAGGAAGGGCGGAGTCCTGCTGGTTCTGACCCACAGACGAAGCTCCTCCGCTGGGATACAACTTCCACTCCAACACCACCGATTGAGCGTGAACCACCTGAGCAGGAAACGTGATGAATTCATGAGAAGGAGAGTCAATCATGTTCACACAAACACACATATGCACACACACATATGCACACACACACACCCACGCACACACACAAACACACACGCATACACACACATAAAATGATTAATTACACACAAACAGACAGAATGAAATGAGCTTTATAACAGAGTAACATTATAAACACAGCAGTACCTTCGCCAGCACCACCAGCGAGGCCGCAGCGCTGGACGCGTTGCCCAGCCAGAGCTGCTCTCTGCTGGGCTGGACGCCGTCCCAGCTCCCCCTACTGCCCGACCACGGAGCCAGAGAACCATGAGAGTCCACAAACACTGAGACGCTCTTTGTGTCCGCTCCCTCTATGTTCCACGCTACACAGGTATACACACCTGAGAGAGGAGAGAGAGAGAGAGAGGGAGGGAGAGAGAGAGGGAAGGAGAGAGAGAGGGAGGGAGAGAGAGAGAGGGAGAGAGAGAGAGAGAGGGGGGGGGGGGTTGGTGGGGGCAGAGAGAGAGAGAGAGAACTTTTGTTATTTTCCGAAAACAAATGCATTTTTCAGTCTAAACGTGTCCGAAAACTCACGAAGATTTGATATTTTATGGTCCACGGAAGTAGACGTGGAAAATTGGCTCAATAGCGCCCCCTAGAAAATTTTAAAAATGGAGCCCCTCGCCCCAGATTGACGTAGACAAACGAAATTCTGAACACGTATACATAATGTAAAGACACACAAAAAACTCTCTTGGACCCATACACTAACTCCAACAGGAAGTCGCCCATTGTGAATCGAATTTGCGATTTTGGTGCCATTTTCGCAATTTCAATGCATGGTATGTTTATGAACTCCTCCGACTTCAAATTCAGTCATAATGATCTTAAGACTTTGTAGATGAAAATTTGTCAAAATCTTACGCCTGTGTTAAAGCTGCTGGCCGTGGCGTTGTGGTGAATTTCAGGGCGGGGCAGCGAGGGCCAGTTCATCGTTCATTTTTGCAGCTTTAATTATTATTTATTACCTGCACCTGTTCTGTTATACAGTGTTATATTTTATTCTTATTTTTCTTATATTTGTTGTTATCTGTAATGCACCGTCAGCTGCAGCACTCCCAGTGTCATTGTATTGGTGACTGTAGAATGACAATAAAGACTCTCTCTCTTATCTTATTTAATGACAGCTGCGGACATTAAACTGTCAGATTCAACATGTGATCCTGTAGTTGTTGTTGTTGTTGATGTATTTTTTCTGACCTGCGTCTGACGGCTCAGCGTGTTCGATCACCAGCGCTCCCGGCTCAGACACGCGGTGCTTCTTCTTCTTCCTGCTCAGGCCACGCCCCTCCTCTGATATGATTGGTGCAGCCACCGCCTCCGAGCTCACCTGATCAGGAAGATAACAGGAGGAGAGATGATGACCAACACAAAAACTCCTGAGTGTCTTTAATAGAGGACCCGAGGTCAGAGGTCATTAAACCACATACACACATACACATACACACATCATACAAACACACACATAAACGCACAAACACACACACATACATGCACACAAACAAACATACATGCAAACACACACAAACACGCATGCATGCACACACACAAACATACACACACAACGACACACATACACAAACGCACACACACACACACACATAGGCACACACAAACACACAGTCAAACACACACACCTACAAACACACACATGCAAACACACACGCACACAAACACACACACACATACACACACAAACTCACATACACACACACACACACACACAAACGCACACACACACACAAACACACACACCTTGTCTCCAGTGGGCGTGACCCAGTAGAATTGGGGGGCGGGGTCAGCGTCCGCCCAGCACTCCAGCGTGATAGGCTGCCCGCCGCTGATGTTCATCGCCGGTGGAAACGCGTGAGCGGAGATGTGCGGCAGGCAGCTGTTGGCTCCCGCTCCTCCTCCGTCTACACCTCCCCATCCCACCGCCACCACCTCCTGCAGCTCCCGACCAATCAGGTGAGGCGGCGAGGAGCAGAGCGTGACGGAGGAGCCGAGCAGCTTGAGATGCGATTGGTTGCCGAGGTGAGGCCCCCAAGAGGAGAGACAGTCACAGCGCAGAGGGTTGGAGTGAAGAGACACCTCCTCCAGGGATGGCAAGGAGGAGAGGAGGTCACCAGAGAGGAGGCTCAGCTGGTTGTTGTTGAGGAGGAGAGTACGGAGGGAGGATAGGTCACTGAGAGGGGGGAAGAAGGGAGGAGGAGAGGTGAGAGGAGAGGAGGAGGAGAGGAGGTGGAGGAGAGAGGGAGAGAGGAGTGGAGAGGAAGAGAAGATAGGAGAGGAGGAGAGGAAACGAGGAGAGGAGGAGAGAGGAGAGAGGAAGGGAGGAGGAGAGAAGAGGAGGAGAGGAGAGGAAAGGAGGAACAAGGAGAGGAGAGGAAACAAGAGGGGAGGAGCAAGGAGAGGAGAGGACAGAAGAGGGGGAGGAGGAGAGGAGAGGAAAGGAGACGAGAGGAGAGTAGAGGAGGAGGAGAGGAAACAAGGAGAGAGGAGAGAGGAAGGGAGGAGGAGAGGAGAGGAGAGGAAAGGAGGAGCAAGGAGAGGAGAAAAGAGGGAAAGAAATTGAAAAAGTAAAATAGAGAAAAGGGAGGAAGAGGAGTTTAGATCTTCATCTTCATTTGTTCTCATGTGAAATGTATTATAAACTTTGTGATATGATGAGACCAATTTATTGATTATTGATGATTGATCGGAGCAGCCACCTGAAGGCCTGCGGGTCGATGTAGGACAGCCGAGGATTGTTGCACAGCTCCAGTTTGGCGATTTCTGGAAGGTTCTGGAAAGCTGATCGCTCCACCATCAGCAGCTGCTCCATGTTGTTCACACTGAGTCACAAACAGTCACACATCACAGCAGGATGTTTAGTTTAATGTATAGCATCACAGCAGAGATTAACCCTTTACATACTGTTTGGGTCAAATTTAACAGCTGAAAAAACACCACAAATGTCTTTTATTTTTAAATTTGATGACTTTTCCTAAAGTGGCCCAAAATGCACAAACATGAAAATATTGTAATTGTTATATTTTTGTATAGATGCTACAAATGTTTGTCCGTTGAGGCTGTTCTGTGTCACATGATCTCCGTATCTATGTCCATGTGTTTTAGGTAAATGAATAGTTAATAGTTTTAATAAGATAGTAGTTATGAGGATGTATTTTTATGATGTAGCAGTGAAGACTGATGGCTCTAATGGTTCTACAATAAACCCCACACTTCCACAAAGCTCTGCTCATTTTACACTTAAAAAAAAAAAAAACTAACCACCAAAAAGAGATGCAAAAATGACTAAAAGAGACACAAATTGACTAAAAAAACCTTTAAAATACAAAAAAGAGACATAAAAAGGATTAAAACGAGACACAATTTGACTGAAGAAACCCAAATGCTTCCAAAAAGAGATGAAAAAATGACTCAACTCAAAAATCAACCTACAGTTAGTTTGAGTGACAGTTGCCATCTAGTTACCATGGTAACTTAGAGATGGAGAGACGAAAGAGACTCAAAACTACCAAAAAGAGACATTTCAATCATGTAGCGGCTTTCCAGTACCTTTTCAAAGTCGCTAGTGAGGCAGAATAGGTCTTGTATTTGTATGACACGCTGCTGCTGTTCCAGACAAGCACACTGAGTCCAAAAAGAAGTTTCGGAGATTTTAATGAATGAAATGAATACTACAGCGGCTTTACACGCGCCCATAGGATGGTATATGTGTGTACTTGGCGAACGTGTATCAAAGCAAACAAAACAGCGATAATGAAATGCGGTCAACAAAAATTACGGCTACCTAGACTCGCCTCCATCCCCAGTGCAGGTGAAGCAGGTACTGATATAACCTACCGGCTGTGGCTACAGTGCCCACGTGACCCCAAACACTACATATCACCATGGCAACAAGACAAAGCTAATTAAACACAGAATAACTAATAAACAATCAATATATGGCTCCTACACACCAGCCCCTAATTATTGAGTTAATGTAAATAATTACTCTAATATCACGTAGGAGACATAAACATATGAAAAAAGACTTTCAACAATAAAGTTCAAAATTAATGTCCATTAATTAATCCACACGACTCTTCTTTCTTCTTGAATCATATGACTCACAGTCCACAGTCTCATTGGTCAAAGTCAAACTGCCAAAGTTCAGTAAAGAGAGTCTAGTAACAGTCAAAAAGGAGAGAGAAGAGAAGAAAGAAAAAAAAAAGAAAAAAAGAATCACAACTGAAGCCATCGTGTCCTCAAATGGCGTCAGCCTCATGCAACAAGCAAAGCTTTGTGATGGGCCGGTCCAGGCAGCTGCTCCGGGTTTTAATTCGCACCTGACGAACGAATCCTCTTCGGTCCGGGAAGGTCTGTATCACTCGTCCCATAGGCCAAGAGTTCCGAGGCGCTGTGCTGTCCATTATAATGACCAGGTCTCCCACAACAAGATTCCTCTTTACTCCTGTCCATCTCTGACGCTCCTGCAGTTGAGGGAGGTACTCTTTTATCCATCTCCTCCAAAACAGGTCAGCCATATACTGGACTTGTTTCCACCTCCTATGTGCATAAATATCTGTGTGTAGGAACACTCCTGGTGGCAATGCTGGTGAGGTTTTCAACAGTAGCAGGTGGTTGGGCGTCAATGCTTCCAGGTCATTTGGATCCAAGGAGGCTTTGGTGATTGGTCTGCTGTTTATTATGGCTTCAATCTCACAAAACACTGTGTGAAGGCTTTCCTCATCCAAGTTTTGTACCCTCAAAGTTGAATTGAGAACCTTTCGCACAGACCGGATCAACCGTTCCCAAGCTCCTCCATGATGCGAACCAGCAGGTGGGTTAAAGTTCCACTGTATTCCCTTTTGCAGCATGACATCCTGGATCTGCACCTGATTCCACTGTTCCATAGCGTTCCTCAGTTCTCGCTCTGCTCCTACAAAGTTTGTTCCATTGTCAGAACGTATCTCCCGAACTTGTCCCCTCCTGGCAATGAAACGCCTGAGTGCATTAATAAAGGAGCTGGTGTCCAATGATGATGCAACCTCGATATGTACTGCTCTGATAGCGAGGCAAGTAAATAGAACACCATACCTCTTTACCATGCTCCTTCGACTCTTAACCTCGAATGGGCCAAAGCAGTCCACTCCCACTCGGGTGAATGGCGGTTCATCTGGGACAATTCTTTCCGGAGGCAAATCTGCCATCTGCTGGTGAACTGGCAGAGCATTCAGCCGGCGACAGATGATACACTTGGATAGCACTCTCCTGATGGCTGAACTCACACCCACTATCCAGTATCTCTCTCTCAGCTTAGACAGCATATGGTTACGGCCACCATGTCCCACTTCCTGATGTACATGTCTAAGTAAGAGCTCTGAGATATGGAGATCCTTTGCCAGGATTATAGGATGTTTCTCTTCCACAGGCATAGACAATCTACTGAGACGACCACCAACTCTCAGGACTCCATCTTGCAGCTGTGGACAGAGCTTATAGAGGTGACTGGACCTTTTAACCGGCTGCCCTTTTGCCAGACTGGTTAGCTCTTCAGGAAATCTCTTTCCCTGACAGAACTTGATGATGGCAAGATCAGCTTGTTCCAGGTCTTTCACAGTGATGCTCCTATGCACTGCTGTCCTCTTAAACTCTTTCATTTCCTGTTCCACAGATGATGCCTGCTGTTCCTTGTTGATGTCAGACTGTTCAAAGGTCAGATGTAACTGTCTTCTCTTCTTTACACAGGACATGAGCCAGCTTTTAATCCTCAAGAGCCAGGCCACTGATTTCTTTAGCTTCATCCAGGAGGAAAAGTACTCCATCAGGTGAGTTACAGGTTCTTCCCTGACCTGAACAACACTCACTGCAACCACTCCTTTGACTTCAGGGTCGCCAAGTGAAAGGTGATAGAGGTCTTCCCGAGCAACAGGCCATTCACTCTCAGGATGCAAAAGAAAGTTAGGCCCTGACACCCATGTAGCATCAGCAACGAACACATCAACTTTCACACCTCTGGAGGCTATGTCTGCTGGATTGCTGCTGGTGTGCACATACCTCCATTGAGTAGGACAAGAAACCTTGAAGATTTGTGAGACCCGGTTTGCAACAAAAACTTTAAACCTTGAAGTCTCATTCCTGATGTATTTCAGGACAGATGTGCTGTCCGTCCAGAATACTGAGTCCAAAAGATCCATCTGTAACTCTTTCCTCCACAGCATGTCGATGCGGCTGGCCATAGTTGCAGCGATAAGCTCCATCCTGGGGATAGTAACACATTTCAAAGGAGCTACCCGAGCCTTTCCCATCACGAAAGCACTGTGTACTTCTGAATTCTTGGCTTTCAACAACAGGTAAGTCACTGTTCCATATCCATGCTCACTGGCATCGCAGAAATGATGCAACTGGGCTGAAGTAACTTCTCCAAAACCTGGAGGCTTCATACATCTGCTGACCTCAAATCTTTCCAACAGATGCAGCTGCTGCAACCACTCCAACCACTCTTTAGAGACTGACTCAGGCACAATATCATCCCAACCTATCCCTCTCTCACACAGGTCTCTCAGGATCCTCTTCGCAGTTAAAACAACAGGGCTCAGCATTCCAAGGGGATCGTAGATGGAGCTGACAGTCGAGAGAATTCCTCTTCTGGTTAGTGGTCTGTCCTTAAGTACCATTTTGAACTTGAAGGAGTCTGATTTAATGCTCCATTCCACACCCAGCACTCTCTCTACAGGTAGCGAATCCAGTTCCATGTCCAATCCTTCAATGCTTTTTGTTCTGTAATTCTCTGGGATGACTTTCAGCACTCCATTCCTGTTACTCAACCACTTTGTGAGAGAAAATCCACCCTTGGAACACAAAGAAACAAGGTTCCTGTAAAGCATCACTGCTTCCTTCTCTGTGGCCACTGACACGAGGCAATCATCCACATAAAAACAGTGCAGTAATTTATCCACTGTTTCCTTACTGTAGTGATGCCCGTGGTCCTCTGCACACTTTCTGAGGGCGAAGTTAGCACAACTGGGAGATGATGTCGCCCCAAACAAGTGCACCTTCATCCGATGCTCCATGGGTAGCTGCTGTGTATCCCCCTTTGGCCACCAGAGGAACCTTAGGAGGTCTCTGTCCTCAGGAGGAACTTGAACCTGGTGGAACATAGCTTCTATATCGGCCATGATCACAACCGATTCCTTCCTAAACCGAGTCACCACTCCAATCAGAGAACTGGTAAGATCAGGGCCCTGTAGAAGCTGAGCATTTAATGATGTTCCTTGATATCTTGCTCCACAGTCAAACACAACTCTGATTTTTCTTTTAGTGGGATGGTAGACTCCGTGGTGTGGTATGTACCATACTTTCCCATCACCACGGTCCAGCTCTTCTTCGGGCACCTTTTCCGCATAGCCTTTAGCTAGAAGGTCAGTTATAAAGGTGTTATACTCAGTATGAAATATTGAGTCCTTCTGAAACCTCCTTTTCAAATAACACAGGCGCTGTTCAACAACTCTCCTGTTGTTTGGCATGCTGACGTCCCTGTTCCTTAAAGGTAATGCAATCTGGTAATGCCCTTCCACCTGTTTCACAGAGTTGTTGACAAACTCCAAGAACCTTTGATCCTCCCTTGACATTCCTGGTTGCTCCTCAATACTGCTTTCAGGGAAATCATTCTTAAATTGTTGTTGCCAGAGTTCATCCAGGTTCACAACTGAAACTCTGTTGACAGTTATTTGTGGATGCTCCCAGTTGACCGTCTCTCCACTGCTACCTGTCAGTGGACCATTAACAGTCCAGCCCAGCGAAGTTCGGATCGCATATGGTCCATCATTTACGCTACACACCACTTCCAGTGGTTCCAGTGCTTTAGGAACATTGGTTCCTATAAGTAGCTCAATTCCTGCATCAATCTGAGGTAAGCGAATGTGTTTCAGATGTGACCATTGTTCAATATCCCTTTCCGTGGGAATATTTCCTCTGTTCACAGGCATGGACTCTTGCGTGTAAACTCTTGGAAGCTCCAGAAAATTGTCCCCCTCCAGTGCTGCAACCTCCAATCCTGACACGATGTTACTGCTTACGACTTTCTCCTGGCCCATGGTTCGAAGGAGAATGCGTCCATTCCTCCCTGTGAGGTGGAGCTTGTGCATTAAGCTCTCAGTGCAAAACACTGCGGTACTCCCCTGGTCTAAGAAAGCGTAAGTGATGACAGTTTTGGTTCCTTTTTTAGATTTAACCTGGACCGGAACAATGGGCAGTTTGCAGTCCTGCTCTCCAGCCCCTGTAAGACCACTTGACACCAGTGTGTTGTCAACGTGAAGCCCTGGGCTCCTCTCCATCTGCTCAGAATCTTTAACAGGTTCCTTATGAAGTACAGTGGGATGTCTAAGGCTACACTTAGAACAGGAAATCCTTTTACGGCAATCTCTACTGATGTGCCCTGTGCACAAACAACCAAAACAGATGCCATTTTCCTTCAAGAAGCCTATCTTCTTCTCATGAACCATTTTTCCCATCTGTACACATACATCTAATGTGTGTCCTCCTCCACAGCAGATGCATGCCTTTCTTCCTGTTTGTTTGATTTCCTTTTCTTTCCTTGCAGACTGATATTTATTCTCCACCGGGCTTACATTGGTAGCGAAACTGCTCCCCTTATGTCCAGGACGAAACTGTGACTTGGATTTGTTTGTTCTGTTACTTATGATTATTGATTGAGAGTCTTGTATATTGCCGAACACAGGATCTGTCAAAATTTTCACCTGTCTTTCAATAAAGTTAGCAATATCTGTGAACTTAACTCTCCGGTTATGTCGTTCCTGTAGCTCACAGGCATGGTTCCTCCACCTATCTCTGAGTTTGTAGGGCAGTTTTTTAATGATGCTCAACATGTTGGAAGGCATATCCATGTCTGAAAGATACTGTACGTCCTCCATGGCATTACAGCAGCCTCTAAGGAAGAGACTGTAGTCCTGCAGAACCTTCACCTCCTCTGCTTTAATTGGAGGCCATGAGAGGGCTTTATCCAGGTAAGCAGAGGCGACCTTTTGTTCATTCCCGAACTGCTCCTTTAATAAAGCTTTGGCTTTTGTATATCCACGTTCTGGATGTATATGTTGACAGCTTCTGACAAGCTCCTTAGCATGGCCCTTTGTGTGTTGTTCCAAAAAATATAGGCGATCACAGCTATTAGTTGTGTTCCTCTCGACTCCATTCTCAAAGGCTCTGATGAATGTGTGGTATTTCAATGGATCACCGTCATAAATTGGGATCTCTCTCTTAGGTAGAGCTGAGAGGCTTTGCTGTTGTATTAGCAATGTTGTTATTTCATTTTGTTTCCTCATAATGCCAAGAACTTCATCTTTGGATTCTAGACCCTCCATGTTAACTCCTTGTTGTTCATATGATTCCTGTATGTTGATTGGGGGGTTCATATGAAATTGCATTTGGTTTTGTTCATATGAGGTTATATTTGGATTGGTGTTTGCTTCAATTTGTTTTGGAATGAATTCATCTGCATTGACATTAAATAACTGCTGCGATTGTGCTTTTTCCAAGTAGGATTTCATTCCATCTGAGACCTTTGATGTCCGTTTTCCACTTGTTGTGCTTTGTATTTTGAGAACTTCAAGTTTTGCCATTTTTTCAGCAATCTCAGTGCTCAGTTGGAGCTCTTCTCTCCTTTTGCGCAGGCGTTGCTCCTCTTCTTCCAAAGCATGCTTTTCCTTTAATAATTTGTGCCTCATACTTAAGGCTGCCAGCTCAGCTTCGGCCTTTAAACGTGCAGAAGAGGTTGAAGAGCATTGTGACTGAGATGTTTTGTGGCTTCCCTTATTTGAAACACTGTCACTTGGATTAATGTCATCCTCAATTTGACTTGGTTCGTTCTTTTGGTGTAATTGAATTTCTGCTGAATCCTGTTGCTCCGGAGAGATTTTTTCTCCAATGTCACCAATCCAACTTTGAGTGTCCCTTTGAAATGTATTGCTGTAACTCATAATGGTTGAAAACCATTCCTTTTGTTGAATGAGTTCCTCCTCAGGGAGTAGATGCAACAGTTCATTGTGTGAGGCTGTGGCATTTTCACACAGTGTATTTAAATTCTCCAAACATTGCTTCACATCCAACACATTTTCTCTTTGTTTCATGAGCCCTTTCATTTCTGGTATTAAACCTTTGATTTTATCCACAACACGTTTGCGTTTATTTTGCAGGTTTTCAATTTTATTCAGCAAACCTTTTTCAGTGAGTTTCCTCTCCCTTTGTTTCCCAGACTCCATGTCAGAGCACGAGGCTGCGTCATTTATTTGACTCATTTTGTAACTTTTCATTCAATGATCAATGAACCTTGACATTTAAATCCATCCACAATGCACAGCAAATCAGGACATTTCATTTCAACAAAGCAGCATCAGCGTTCCTCCATGCAACATCAAAAACCTTCGCATATCAGCATCAAAGTGCAGACGTCATTCAGAGCACAGAGCAAACAATGCACAGACATCGCATATCCGACCAGCATTCATTCATTCGACTTTTCCAAACTTCGACTTGATGCAATCTGGATGTCTTCTCCGCACACATACATGCACAGGTGAGCTTAGCTTACCTGTCCTCCTTGACAGATGTATGACGTGGCGTTTTGTCTTACTTTATTTAGGTCCGCTGCGCTGTGCGTCCTGCAGATTGCTTTGTGCTGCAAGCGATCGCTTTATTAATTGATGCCTTTTTTGTTGACACTATGTAGCGGCTTTCCAGTACCTTTTCAAAGTCGCTAGTGAGGCAGAATAGGTCTTGTATTTGTATGACACGCTGCTGCTGTTCCAGACAAGCACACTGAGTCCAAAAAGAAGTTTCGGAGATTTTAATGAATGAAATGAATACTACAGCGGCTTTACACGCGCCCATAGGATGGTATATGTGTGTACTTGGCGAACGTGTATCAAAGCAAACAAAACAGCGATAATGAAATGCGGTCAACAAAAATTACGGCTACCTAGACTCGCCTCCATCCCCAGTGCAGGTGAAGCAGGTACTGATATAACCTACCGGCTGTGGCTACAGTGCCCACGTGACCCCAAACACTACATATCACCATGGCAACAAGACAAAGCTAATTAAACACAGAATAACTAATAAACAATCAATATATGGCTCCTACAAATCATTATGTCTATGTTATATTTTCATGTCTGAGGTAAAATAGGACATGATATTGTGTGATAGGAGCTAAAAGATACACTCTCTCTGCTCTCTGAGAATATACTGAATATGGGCTCAGTGTGTCGTGACTCACCTGAGCTCCTCCAGGTGTTGAAGGTTCTGGAAATCTCCCTGCTGGATTCGGCCGATCGGGTTCTTGTTCAGGTCCAAGAACTTGAGGTTAGGGAGCACGCTCAGAGCATCTCGGGGGACAGACCTGCAGGAGGACAGCGGGTCATCAGCATGTTCGCTCTGTGTCTCAGTGAGAGACGCTTACAGACCGAAGCTCCTCCGCTCGGACTCACCTGAGCCGGTTGTCGTAGAAGGAGAGACTCTCGAGGTAGTCGAGGCCCAGGAAGGCTGCGGAGGGGATGGAGGCCAGTCCCATCCCAGCCAGCACCAGACTGTGCAGCCGGGACAGAGGCAGGAAGTTCTTCTCCTCCAGACCCAGGATGGGGTTCTCCCCGATCATCAGGATCTCCAGCGAGGGAAGGGACTCGAACCAGCGGCTGTCAATCGCCACCAGACGGTTGGAGTTCAGGTGGAGCCTACAGGACAGGAAATGAGTTCAGACTTGGAGCTGAAACTTGATCCACTAACAGAGTTTTTATAACCTGACAGAGAGACTCAGTTATTTTATCCAGTGTGTAACATTTATTTAAAATGTATTAAATATAAGCTGAAACATAATACAGACGCACTGCCTCTGTTCCTGTTCATTTATTGATTAGAATATAAATGTGTTGATATGAGGAGAGAGGAGGAGAGAGGAGAGGAGAGATGAGGAGGAAGGGAGGAGGAGAGAGGAGAGAGGAGAGGAGAGATGAGGAGGAAGGGAGGAGGAGAGATGAGAGGAGAGGAGAGATGAGGAGGAGAGGCGCAGCTCCGTGGCACTCCTCTACAGCCAAATTTCGGTGCGTAACTCGTCCCGCAGCTTTGAGAAAACCCGAACAATATATACATCAAAACGTGCGGCTCAATCGGGAAAGAGGTGCTATGACTTTTGGTGTTGAAATTCCAATTTTTCCCAAAGTTATTCCCAAAAAAACGTGGAAAATCTCCATTGAAATTTTTGTTTAAAAAGCACAAAATTTCACCTTTTTCAGAGTCACCTAGCTCTCTCATACCTGCACGTAGAAATGTGATTCAAACTTTAAAACAAAGGAAAACTTGTGCTCTCTCCAAAACACCAAACTGTTTTTCCATAACATGTAAACTTTTCAAACTATGAGCAGTCAAACGAGGAGTGTAAATCACTTTTTCTTCAAAGTTAGAGTGGAAACAGCAGTTAGCTTGAGTGCGAGAAGCAGTAAAAAATAACCTTAATTTTTATTTTTAACTCGAGCTCACGGCCAAACCGTAAAAAGGAGACAAATATTTTTTTGTCAAAATGTAGACATAGGTGTTGGGATTCATAAAATGTGACGTTGACAGGCGGGGTCTGCACAAAATTTAAACGGGGGGGCAGAGACCGGCACCAATACCTGTCTCGCTCCCCACTGACCCTAATGTAATCGTCTTTTTTTTCCAAAATAATCTCACTCTGTGTTCACACTGAGTTTACTCGCTCATTTTAAGGAATATCTGAATAAAATAAACACTGTCAGAATCTGCCGGCTTCTGTGTCTCTCACGGTGTTTTCGGTTTTTGGACAGGAGTTACGGTTTTCTCACAGTTTGTAATTGTTCGGGACCTTGTCAGAAGCCAAATTCTGGGGCATTTTGAGCATTTCCAAACAGACTCTCACACATCGCCGTAGCAACCGTAGGGCCTTAGCTGACCTTAGCAACAGTAGGGCCTTAGCAACCTGTCACTGGGCAGAAACTGAGCTACTTGTTTGTGATTGGCTAATCCCTGTCTGTCTGTTTTGCCAGTTAACTGAGCTAATTCATTTGAATGGATTGATTCATGTTTTCTGTGGACAAAATAAATAGTTTTATTGTTTTGTATCGTAGTTGTATGATTTGTGGCGTATATAATTTCATACAACTAAGTAATTTAAAATAAAAAAGTGTAAATAAAATCCACTCTCATAATGATTTACTTAACACTTTCATAACAGTGATTTTCCTGTCTGTGAAAAAGGAAGCTGACGGAGCGAGTCGTACCGCAGCAGGTTGGTGAGGCCGGCGAAGGCTTTGGGTCCGATGGAGGAGATGTGGTTGTGGTTTATGTAAAGCTCCTCCAGGCTGGAAAGGTTCCTCAGGCTGAAGTCCTCCAGCTCCTCGATCTTGTTCTCTTCCAGGTACAGAGTGACGAGGTGACCCAGAGAGGACAGGCCCATCGAGCTTACCTGGACACACACACACACACACACACACACAGCAGCGCTCATCAGAGGTTTGCTATGGTTGCGAGGGCTGGATCTGGAGGACATTGGGCAATCAACCTGTCAATATCACGATGTAGCCACGCCCTAATGCATACCTTGCTTTATCGTCTCGTACCATAAACACATTTTGAAAACGTTTACTGAGGTTAGAAATCAAGTGAGAAGTTGGTGAATTCTCCATTGACTTGTATAGAGACGGTCGCCCCCTGGTGGCCTTTTGATAGAATGCAGTTCTAAGTTACTTCCTGGTTGGCTTCATTTCAGAGGACCGGAGCTCCCCGCCTGTGTTTTTCTGTGTGTGTGTGTGTGCGTGCATGTGTGTGTGTGTGTGTGCATGTGTGTGTGTGTTACCTGTTTGAAGTGGTTCTGTGACAGGTCGAGCTCCGTCAGGTTGGTCAGACTCAGCAGTTCAGTGGTGATGGAGGAGATGTTGTTACTCTGCAGCAGCAACACCTGAAACACACAGATTAGTTTCAACATATGGACAAAAGTATTGGGACAGCTGGTCATTAAACCTACAGGAGCCTTTCTAACATCACATTATAAACCCAGAAGCATTAATATGGAGCTGGTCCTCTCTTTGCAGCTATAACCACTTCCTCTCTTCTGCTTATTCATCCAGAGGAGCATTTGTGAGGTCAGACACTGATGTTGGATGAGAAGGTCTGGCTCACAATCTCGGTTCTAGTTCATCCCAAAGGTGTTGGATAGGGTTGAGTTAAGGGTTCTGTGCAGACCAGTCAAGTTCCACACCAAACTTATCCAATCATGTCTTTATGGAGCTGGCTTTGTGCCTTGTTGTTTTATTTATTGTCATTATTTTAATTGTGTTTAGTGTATGTCATTCTGTTAATATATAATAATAATTTTGGTTTTGAAAGGTGCTATAGAAATGAAGTTTATTATTATTATTAGAAATAAAAGTATATTATTATTATTGTTGTTGTTGGTGTTATTATGAAGCTCCCGGCTCAGTTTCTGTGCTGATGTTATTGTAAGAGGAAGTTGCCAATGCTCTGTTGACTCAACACTGCTGTTACCAAACACTTCCACTTTTCAATAAAAACACTTACAGCTGATTATGGAATATCTAAGCAATGATAACATTTCACAAACTGACTTCTTGCACAGTTGGTGACAGGACCATGCTTTAATAAACTGGGTTATTCAAAATGACCCTTTCTTTCACTGATGTTTGTAAATGCAGACTGCATGGCTGTTTGATTTTATACACCTGTGGCAATGAATGAAACACCTGATTTCAATGAGTAAGAGGTGCATCCCAATACTTTAGTCTTTATAGTGTATTTACAGCTCAACAGGTGAGACTGTTACCTGTGTGTGAGCAGAGATGTTCGCTGGGACTCTCTGCAGGTGGAGCTCGTTGCAGTCGACGGTCCTCGCCTGGTGATACACGGACTGAGGCGTGTACCAGGGCCGCGTCTCACACACACACTGCAGAGGACACAGCACAGCACCACCTGCAGGACACATGCACACACACACACACACACACACACACATACACACACAGAAAAACACACACATAAACAAACCCACAGACACAGAAAAACAGAAACACACACACACACACACACACACACACACACACACACAAAACCTATTTTTAAAAACTTATGACCCAAAAAACAAAAAAATCAAATGTACAGCTTTTACAACTGTCAATCACCTTGGCTGGCCACGCCCACTCCCCCACGCACTGATGACATCATCAGGGAGGAGAGGAGCACAAAGAAGACTGCAGATCCCATGGTGCACTGGGGCTGGGAGCAGAGCAGAGAGGAAGTGTTGGCTAAGTGTTTCAGTGGCGATGACTTCCTCCGTCAGGTCGAAAGGAGGCGAGTCACATCTGCTGCTGTACGGAAACACACAGAGGACAAACATGAGACTAATTATGACTTTTATAATCTTTCATTCCAACAGAGGATAAGATTTGTTTCATAATTAAATTAGATGGGTGTAAATTAAATTTAAAGACCATATTCTCAACTTTTCTGTCACTAATCACTATTTTTTTTTTTTCATTTTTGTTGCTGATTTTTTCCACTTCTGACACAGTTTGGACTCACTTCACTTTTTGATTTTGATGATAAAACTGAGGCTCATGGGTATTGTAGTATTTAGTGGTATTCCCTGATTTGTCAGCTGTTGCTACGTTTATATTTGGCCTCTAGTTTAACATAATATTTACTAAGATTGTTGCATTTACGCAGACTCAGAACTATAATGATTGCAGCTCAACAACTTAGCTTCTTGTAGCCATCCTTCACCAAGCACATAAAGTAATACTGAACATTAGAGGAGGTTTTAAAGAAACATACGCCTCACTTTTCTTATACAAAGATATTCAATAAGCACTAAATAAAAACAGGTTGCACCATATAAAGGTAGTTTTTAGAGATCACTAACTAATAACTAAACATTTACACCCACTAACTGGAGGTTAAATGAGAGTAGAGAAGGTCTATTACCAGCTCTTAAAGTCCGTGTAAAGTAAGAATAAATATGTGTTCTGAGTTTGACATACCACAGAAAAGTGTGTTGTTAACCACCCTGCCAAATTTGAATGATTAAAAAAATTGCAAAATATATGAAATTAGGCTTCAAAGTCGTGTAAAAATCAGCCTCTTTCTCTGCTCCCAAACGCTGGGGGCGTGGCCGCCGAGTCCGCTGAAGCCCCGCCCCCTACCAAGTGTCACCTGTCAATCAAAGTCACCACCTCAACCAGAAACATGGACACTATGCCTTTCTATGACTATGCAAGCTTTCTGCTGCTAGCTCAGCTGCTAGCTTGGTAGCTAACTCGGCGGCTAGCTCTGCGGCTAACTCAGCTAATTTGGCTAACTGTAGACTGTAGTAGTAGTAGAGTGTGCTGAATGTATTTATACCTCTACAGCAGCAGGGGCGGGTTTATGCTAATCACTAAATCCTGAACACAGAAATCTTGAAACACAGTTTGTAAAGCCTAGCTCCACAATTCAAATCTAAATGGTTGAAATGCTTTTTACACCTTTTTTAGAAATATATTTATGACCTATTTAATGTGTTTAGAAGAAAATGTCTGAATTCACTTTACACAGTCTTTAAACTCATAACTTTGTGGGAAATTTGGATTTGTCACTGTGTGGAAACATCTGTATTCAGCCGTGTTTCTCGTGTGTCTGAAATCCTGTAATAATAGTTCAGTTACATAATAAACTGTGAAAGTGGCCACGTAGCCAGCTGTCTGCCTGACAAAAAAGGAACGATGTAAATTGGTGGCAGATTGTTTTTCTGTTCTTTATCCTTTTCTGTGGAAGAACGGTAACTACAGGAATAGTTGGTTAAAAACAATAACATATCCAAAAAGTAATCAAGTACTCTAACCCATTACCCCCAACACTGGATGTTATATTCATGTAGCGCTCAGCCCTGAGAATGAGAGCGAGAGAAGGCAGGAAGCCATGTTGAAATGAAGGCTGGGAACTTAGTTGAGCAATGCAGAACTTAAAGTGAGGAACTTCAAAGGTTGGAGGTGCATTAGACGGAAGATACTGAAGTCATAGCAGCAGTTTTCAGCAGTTTAAGGATTTTTCTTCATCAGAAACAACTTCAGAATGAATATCCAGCCTGTTCTGCTCTTCTGCTTCTTATCAGGTGAGGACCGATTACCCAACTGTGTTGTTGCTGAGTAAAATGTGTTGCAGTGTGTAAAGGTGTTACTGGTGTTACACTGTGTTGGAGCATATACTGATTACATGACTTGACCAATGTCTCCACTGTAGTTTTGCCTTAAAAAAACTTTAATTTAAACTTAATAATGACCCAATTTCAGCGCCCACGTGAAATAAAAAGTGAGTTACAAATACTTCTGTCGTCAACGGATGCTTCAGTTATCAACAGTGTCTGCTCTGTGACCATCAGAAGAGAGAGGCAATTTCCACAAGATCGATCTCAATTACTTATAACTTAAAGACTACCACTGTCCCCTGGTTGCTGTGATGTTTCAGTATTTACAGACCAAACTGAGCCGACCCACAGCAGCATGTTGAAGCAGAGACTCAGTATGAGCACACATCTGAAGCCTAAAAGATTCACTAACTTTTTTCCACTGGGTGTGAACAGAGGATGAAGCTTTGTTTGACTCTGGGACAGACACAGAGTTTAGGGACAGCGTGCTTGGTGAGACTTATGAAGAGTTTTTGGGGCTCCAGTGAGCATACAGCTGATCACTGTATATTATATTGTATTTAAATCTCTCTACATGTCAATAAGGAAGGCTAAAAATTATGAAAACTACAATCACCATGGCAATGTTAGTTAATCACATTGTGAAATACACTAAGAAGGTGTTGGCAACATAACAGGAAAGGGTAGAGTGACAGTTTTTTCGGATGAAATTACATCATCAGTGTTGGTAATAACGGCCCCATGAACCGGTTTCCTCCATTGTTACGGTACATCTTAAATACTGATGATGTTCTTGCGGATGGTTTCACAAGTTTTTGTGAGGTATTATATCCTTTGTAACTGCTTATTACCTTTTCTGTGCCGTTAACACAAACCTTTACCATGTATGTTATGCAATGTTATTAAGTAAGATATTACGGTTTACAGAGTAAGTGAACTGGTATTACAAAGTCCTTACCACATCCTGTTACATCCACAGCACAGCCATCGTATCAAACCTGACCCATACTAGATAAACCGTTGTGATTCATTAGGACAAAGAACAAAGACGTAGTTTTTCACAGACTTCCAACTTTTCTGTCGTGAAGTTAAAAAAATGATTTTAAGTAATTGGTTTTGTTCGGGCCCGAGTGCTGACCAGTGCGAAGCCCTGTTGTTTCTGTAAACCGACATGCATGGGGTGGCGAAGGCCTGTTCATCGCTGCTTGCAGCTTTAATTTTCATTATTATCACATTCTAATGAACGTTTTTTAAATCACTTTATGTATGTATTTTGATATCTACATTCTGTTATATGTGATTCCTATGATGTGTGTGTGACGTGTGTGTGTGTGTTTGCGTGTGAGTGTATTGCCTCATGTGAGTGGTGTAGTACATGGTCCCTGATATAAATACATTTAATTTAAAAACAAAAGAAAACAAATAAAATATTTGAAACATTCAAATCAAATCAAATCAAATCATCAGAAAAATGTGAGAGTTTATGCTGCATCCATCGAGTCCTTCCTGACAGAATAAATCAAGTCAAATCACAGACTGGTTGAACTGGGCAGCTCCCAGTGTGACTCTGTGGATCAGTGTGGAAATGTTCATTATTGATTTTTTTTTTCCAACAGTGCTGCAGGATGGAAACATTGGTCTTATCAATGCACAAATCCCCGTTTATACAGGAACTGAAGGACAAAATATCACAGCTACATTTTCCTTTTCTGAGACTGGAAGCACGAAGTACATATGCGAGGACGAATGTGAACAGCATCTTCTAGAAATTACAGATGTTACTGCTAAAAATGGCAGATTCAAGATGGATTATGTAACAACTACTACAGGAAGTCGTGTGGATGTGACCATCACACATCTGAAAAAATCTGACTCTGGACGTTACAGGTGTGGTTTGGACAGTTACCGTTCAGGTCCATACCAGAGGTTTGAGATCAACGTCAGAGATGGTGAGTTTCTACTGAAAGTCATGAAAATGTTTCTTCATGTGTCTGGAGGTCAGAGGAAACATTTTTCTGACTGCAGCTGATATTTTAATAACCTGATATTTGGTCTAATAATCACTGTGAAGATTGATACAGGAAGTGTTCATTTACTGTCTCAGTGTTTTTAGGAATGAAAATTATAAACTGACTATTTCAATTTAATGTTACCATCGTTTTTATAAGCAGCCGGTCAGCTAAAGGAGCATTTTATTTCTCTCATCAGGATTTATTTTGTATCAGTGTGTTTCTTTTTTATTGTTCACAGCTCTGTAAACTTCAAAACCAAAGTTGAGTCTCAGTCTCTTTTTTTAACATCTTTCTCATCAGCTTTCACAACAACAACACAGAGTTTCAGAGGAAGCACCACAGCTTCATCTTCCACTAAAACCACCAACCAGCAGCAAACTGAGACAACAGTTGGAGGTTCAGGTACATTTACCTTCACTTTTAAGGAGAAGCTCAATAAGACAGTTACATTATTGATTCCGCTTATTGGTACGAAATGTGTTATTCAAACATAACTATCACTGTTACTTTGGAACGTCTAACATTACATCTAAATGTATTGGAGGTTTTTGGTTATTTTTGGGAGGCCACTCTCCGAAATCGATATTTTCCTCTGGTGGACAATCTATATACCGGGGTTCCTGTTTCTAAAATACATGGGACATATCTATGGTTTTTCTGAAATGTAATTTCAATAATCAGTTTTGAAACTTGAGTTTTATCACGCTTTTGATATCTTGTATACTTGTTTAGAAAGTTTATTTAAATTTTTCATGGTTCAGGGTTCAATAAACATGTTTCTGATTCTGACTTTATAAACTGCAGTAGCTCCCCTACTACAGCAGTTTGAACTAGTTTCAACACTGTTTCTCATCCAGGTGGGATCTTGTATCTGGCTGTTCCTTTGACTGTGATTATTTCTGTGACTGTGGCTGTTTCTGTGACTGTGGTTGTTGTCCTGTTGGCTGTTTTTCTACCGCTCCTGTACAAATGGAAGAAAAGAAGCTCTAATGGTGAGTTACCTTCCTATTCTAACTCTTTCAATAATTACAAATGAAGAGCAATGAAAACACCTTTGTTGTTCTTTGTCTTCCACAGATGTGAACAGCAGGGGCCATTTAACCGACATGAACATGGAGGTAACTTTATCACTTTGCATCATGGTATCTCTGCTCAAGATGTTTAAATAACAGAAGAGAGTCTGGCCTGTTAAAATGGCTGTGTATCTCAGGTATGTAATCATTCCTCATCACTTTGGTAAATTGTACTGTTGTTTTTTTCAGTCTGTCGTCTATGATGACTGTGTTCCAGTCTCCACATTGGGAGAGTGTGACTACCACAGCGTCAATCCATCCTTCAACTACGAGACCCTCAATCCAGCCACCATGTCTCCTGACCAGACGTATGCCACACTCAGACAGAAAATATGATACTTGTTTTGGATTTGGATAAATCATACCACAAAGAATATAGCTGTGGTTTATTTTCAGCACATCTTCCTGCTTTAATATCTAAAATATCATCCACTGTTCTCCCATGTTGTCTCTAATCTCCATTAAAGGAACACACCACCATATTCAGTTGTATGCGGACGATGTTTCATTGTATTTTGACAATCCGCTGTAATGTATCCCATAAATACTGTCCGTTTCTGAGCATTACATCGAAGTTTCCAGTTTTAAAATAAAGTCGCTGTCGCTAACCCGGGATTTCCACCGGGTCCATCAGCGGTGCGTAACGGCTGTGACTCGGTTTAGCGCCGTCGTCTGCCCGGGTGCGTTAGGGCAGCGGAGCTCTGGGAGAGAAATCTGCCTTTTAAAATGAAGTTGCACTGTTAATACAGTAATTACGGCAGCCCAATCAAATCCAAACAAGTGCCTTTAGTCTATCGTAATTACTGTAGTAGCAGCCCAATCAAATCTGAATGAGTGCCTTTAGTCTACCGTATTTACTGTAGTAGCAGCACAACTAAACGGCCCGATTTTGTTAACTTGCTCAAATTTAGTTGATTTGGTAATTTGACGTTTGTGCTTATATCATGTGTCAGTAGCTACGTAGCTAGATGGAGTCTTTATCTGTTTTAATTGTGTTTGTTGCTGAAATATGATCAGGAGGCTGCACGGGTTGTTTTATTTTGAAAAATGGAAGTTTTATTATGCCGATTCTGTGTCTGACTTCCTGTCTGCTTTGTTGAGCTTGTTGCGATTTAGAAGCAGCTCCATTGATTAGAGTGGCAGCGATCAGCTCTGGTGACTGCAGCCCGCTGACGAACCCGGTGGAAATTGGACTTAATAGATGTGGCTTATTTTGAGGACATCTTCCTTCTTTAATATCAAAAATATCCTGATCTATTGCCTGCACCTTTTTATATTTCTGTTAATATTTTTTTCTAATTTACTTAATTTGTTGTATTGTTTCTGTTGCTGATCTGTCACATGCATCATTGTTTTAATACTATGCTCTATACCTACTGCACATTCACATAGAGTACTGCTGTACTATATGTAAAACTGTCTTTGTGAAAGGATTTAAAAAGTAACAAATCTATTTCAACACATCACAAATTAATTTGCATAATAGTAATCAACTTTTATCAGCTTTTTGCAGAGATGCACTTTTCTTTTACAAATAAATAACTGAGGGAGTTTGTGTTGGTAATCTTTCTTGTGCTACAGATTGTCAAACTATGTAAGATTTGTTTTATAGAGCAATAATGTATTAGCTGACAACCATTTCTATAATGTCACAGTCAGATTGCAGAGCTGCTTAAAATTGTGATGATTAAATCTTCATACAGGGAAAAGTGGCTGGTGGTTGGAGTTCATTGAGAAATTAAAACGCACTTAGAAGAAAACATAAATGCTTTCAATCCTATTAAGAACATGAAGCACTTCAGCCCCTGGTGGTCAAAATGAGTATTACAACAAAAACTTACAAAACAAACGAATCACCTAGCTAAACTTTCCTCCCACCTGTTCCACAGATGAAAAGGAAATTAAGAACTTTATACTATAAAATGGATAACCAGTTGTTTTTTCCCGATCAGTGAGAATTATTGATCAATCTAACACCAAGTCCATACACAGTAATTAAGGATTTATTTGTAGTAATGTACAATATGACCAGGGTTGTGAAGGTTACTATGAAAATGTAATAGGTCACAGATTACTAGTTACTCTATTTAACATGTAATAAGTAATGTAACTATTTCAATTACTTAATCACATTTTCTAACCAGTGTATTCAGATGTTAGGGTAAGTGTTCCCATTCAGCACCAAAATCTAAATCCTGCTGTTTTTCATGGATGCTGACATTTAAGCCCATGTGTGCTCCAAATAAGCCCACATCATGATTTATTTACTAAATATAAAAAAACATTGATTTCAAAGAATTAAAAACAGTAATATATGTATTCAGTAACATGTTCAGCACAAAGAGGACTGCAGATCCCATGGTGCACTGGGGCTGGGAGCAGAGCAGAGAGGAAGTGTTTTGGTGACGATAACTTCCTCCGTCAGGTCGAAAGGAAGACGATGCAAATTGGTGGCAGATTTTTCTGTTCTTGTGGCAGAACGGTAGCTACAGGAATAGTTAGTTAAAAATAATAACAGATCCATAAAATAATCAAGTACTCTAACCCATTATCCCCCAACACTGGATGTCACAGTATGTTATATTCATGTAGCGCTCAGCCCTGAGAATGAGAGCGAGAGAAAGCAGGAAGTCATGTTGAAATGAAGACTTGCAACTTAGTTGAGCAATGCAGAACTTAAAGTGAGGAACTTCAAAGGTTGGAGGTGTATTAGACGGAAGATACTGAAGTCATAGCAGCAGTTTTCAGCAGTTTAAGGATTTTTCTTCATCAGAAACAACTTCAGAATGAATATCCAGCCTGTTCTGCTCTTCTGCTTCTTATCAGGTGAGGACCGATTACCAAACTGTGTTGTTGCTGAGTAAAATGTGTTGCAGTGTGTAAAGGTGTTACTGGTGTTACACTGTGTTGGAGCATATACTGATTACATGACTTGATCAATGTCTCCACTGTAGTTTTGCCTTAAAAAAACTTGCCTTAATTTAAACTTAATAATGACCCAATTTCAGCGCCCACGTGAAATAAAAAGCGAGTTACAAATACTTTTGTCGTCAACGGATGCTTCAGTTATAAACAGTGTCTGCTGTGTGACCATCAGAAGAGAGAGGCAATTTCCACAAGATCGATCTCAATTACTTATAACTTAAAGACTGCCGCTGTCCCCTAGTTGCTGTGATGTTTCAGTATTTACAGACCAAACTGAGCCGACCCACAGCAGCACATTCAAGCAGAGACTCAGTATGAGCACACACCTGTAGCCTAAAAGATTCACTAACTTTTTTCCACTGGGTGTGAACAGAGGATGAAGCTTTGTTTGACTCTGGGACAGACACAGAGTTTAGGGACAGCGTGCTTGGTGAGACTTATGAAGAGTTTTTGGGGCTCCAGTGAGCATACAGCTGATCACTGTATATTATATTGTATTTAAATCTCTCTACATGTCAATAAGGAAGGCCAACAATGATGAAAACTACAATCACCATGGCAATGTTAGTTAATCACATTGTGAAACACACTAACGGTGTTTGCAACATAACAGGAAAGGGTAGAGTGACAGTTTTTCGGATGAAATTACATCATCATTGTTGGTAAGGACGGCCCCATGAACCGGTTTCCTCCATTGTTACGGTACATCTTAAATACTGATGATGTTCTTGCGGATGGTTTCACAATTTTTTCTGAGGTATTATATCCTTTGTAACTGCTTATTACCTTTTCTGTGCCGTTAACACAAACTTTTACCATGTATGTTATGCAATGTTATTAAGTAAGATATTACGGTTTACAGAGTAAGTGAACTGGTATTACAAAGTCCTTACCACATCCTGTTACATCCACAGCACAGCCATCGTATCAAACCTGACCCATACTAGATAAACCGTTGTGATTCATTAGGACAAAGAACAAACATGTCATTTTTCACAGACTTCCAACTTTTCTGTCGTGAAGTTAAAAAATAGATTTTAAGTAATCAGTCTTGTTCGGGCCCGAGCACTGACCAGTGCGAAGCCCTGTTGTTTCTGTAAACCGACATGCATGGGGTGGCGAGGGCCTGTTCATCGCTGCTTGCAGCTTTAATTTTCATTATTATCACATTCTAATGAACGTTTTTTAAATCACTTTATGTATGTATTTTGATATCTACATTCTGTTATATGTGATTCCTATGATGTGTGTGTTTGTGTGTGTGTTGACTTGATATGAGTGGTGTTAGGTTTTACTGTGTTTTATTGTTTCCTTTACAAGCCCAGTGACTGCAGATGGAAATTAGCTGTCAGCTAAATCTGCTGCCGAGCATCTTTTCTCTTTTTGAGATTAATGTTTTTTTGTAGAACACGGTCCCTGATATAAATACATTTAATTTAAAGAACAAAAGAAAACAAATAAAAGATTTGAAACATTCAAATGAAATCAAATCATCACAAAAATGTGAGAGTTTATACTGCAGCCATCGAGTCCTTCCTGACAGAATAAATCAAGTCAAATCACAGACTGGTTGAACTGGGCAGCTCCCAGTGTGACTCTGTGGATCAGTGTGGAAATGTTAATTATTGACTGTTGACCTTTTCCAACAGTGCTGCAGGATGGAAACATTGGTCTCATCAATGCAGAAATCACCATTTATACAAGAACTGAAGGAGAAAGTATCACAGTTCCATGTTACTTTGAGACGACTGGAAGAACAAAGTCCGTCTGTAAGGACGAATGTGAAGAAGATATTCTTAGAATGGATGTTGACAGTGTTCAAAGTGGCAGATTTGGGATGGATTATGTAACAACTACTACAGGAAGTCTTCTGGATGTGACCATCACAGAGCTGAGAAAATCTGACTCTGGACGTTACAGGTGTGATTTGGACGGTTACGGTTCGGGTCCATACCAGCAGTTTGGGATCAACGTCACAGATGGTGAGTTTCTACTGAAAGTCATGAAAATGTTTCTTCATGTGTCTGGAGGTCAGAGGAAACGTTTTTCTGACTGCAGCTGATATTTTAATAACCTGATATTTGGTCTAATAATCACTGTGAAGATTGATACAGGAAGTGTTCATTTACTCTCTCAGTGTTTTCAGGACTATTTCAATTTAATGTTACCATCGTTTATAAGCAGCCGGTCAGCTAAAAGGGAATTTTATTTCTCTCATCAGGATTTATTTTGTATCAGTGTGTTTCTTTTTTATTGTTCACAGCTCTGTTCACTTCAAAACCAAAGTTGAGTCTCAGACCTTTTTTTTAACATCTTTCTCATCAGCTTTGACAACAACAACACAGAGTTTCAGAGGAAGCACCACAACCTCATCTTCCAAGCAAGCTAAGACAACAGCTGGAGGTTCAGGTACATTTACCTTCACTATTAAGGAGAAGCTCAGTAAGACAGAGCACTCTCCTAGATGAGTTACATGTGATTTTTTCCAGCAGAACTAGAGATGGGAACTGATAAGATTTTATTGATACCAATACCATTATTGATTCTGCTTATTGGTCTGATATGTGTCAAACATAACTATCACTGTCACTGTGGGACGTCTAACATTACATCTAATTGTATTGGAGGTTTTTGGTTATTTTTGGGAGGCCACTCTCCCAATCGATATTTTCCTCTGGTGGACAAACTATATACCGGGGTCCCTGTTTCTAAAATACATGGGACATATCTATGGTATTTCTGAACTGTAATTTCAGTCATCAGTTTTGGAACTTGATTTTTATCATGCTTTTGATATCTTGTATACTTGTTTAGAAAGTTTAAGTTTAATTTTTCATGGTTCAGGGTTCAAAAAACATGTTTCTGATTCTGACTTTATAAACTGCAGTAGCTCCCCTACTACAGCAGTTTGAACTAGTTTCAACACTGTGTTTCTCATCCAGGTGGGATCTTGTATCTGGCTGTTCCTTTGACTGTGGTTATTTCTGTGACTGTGGCTGTTTTTGTGACAGTGGTTGTCCTGTTGGCTGTTTTTCTACCGCTCCTGTACAAATGGAAGAAAAGAAGCTCTAATGGTGAGTTACCTTCCGATTAGGGATGCTCAATATTGACTTTTCTGCCGATATTCTGATATTCCCCAACTCTTAATTTCCGATACCGATATCATCTGATACTGATATATGCAGACTTTTTACACCAAAACTGTTCGATAACAACATATCTCCTATTGTTGAATTACCACATTATGCCTAATTTTATTGTGAAGCTCCACTGGATGCAAACATAAATGCAACATGGCTTTCCACATGTAAACACTGTCTGTGCAAAATAAGAGAACAACTTCAACTTAAGTTATGGAAAAAAGTGCCAATATATCACTGCCATATTTATTATGCTGCTCTGCATCATTTACTATCAGTACACTCACTAACCACAGACATAAGCCCCGTTTCTGGAGGCGGGACCTTTACAGGAAGCCCTCTCACTCGCTCCCCTCAGCTGTTGTGTCTCCAGCAGAGTAGCAGCCAGATACGTCCCACTGGACTCTGGTGGTGACATCACAGAGGCGGTTCGCCGAAAACATAACAGACAAAATGACAACGAGGAGGTAAACCTCTTTCTGTTTGTGTGTTCGTGTACTTGGCGGTGGACCCAAGAACTTGTCACGGTTAGTGACCCACGAGTGTAGCGTGTTGTTTTTTTTTCTTTTTTTAAGTATATTTTTTGGGTCTTTTTGCCTTTAATGGACAGACAAGTAGAGAGAAACAGGAAACTGGAGGCAGAGAGGGGGCAATGACATGCAGGATAGGGCCGCTTGGTGCGGGATTCGAACCGGGGTCGCCTGCAGCGAGGACTGTACCTCAACACATGGGGCGGGTGCTCTAGCCTGTTGTTGTTGTTATACGTGATCAAGTGCACGCCGGTAAACGTCCCATGCTGTGTTCAGGCAGGCTTGGAAATGTTGATGCCTACAAAACATACGTCGGTTATAAAAACCGGATACTGATACTTTCCGATATTATATTGTTAAGTAAATATCGGCCTATAATATCGGACATCCCTACTTCCTATACTAACTCTTTCAATAATTACAAATGAAGAGCAATGAAAACACCTTTGTTGTTCTTTGTCTTCCACAGATGTGAACAGCAGGGGCCATTTAAACGACATAAACATGGAGGTGACTTTATTACTTTGCATCATGGTATCTCTGCTCAAGATGTTTAAATAACAGGAGAGTCTGGGCTGTTAAAATGGCTGTGTATCTCATGTATGTAATCATTCCTCATCACTTTGGTAAATTGTGCTGTTGTTTTTTTCAGTCTATCATCTATGATGACTGTGTTCCAGTCTCCACATTAAGAGACTCTGGGTATGACAATCCATCCTTCAACTACGAGAACCTCAATCCAGCCACCATGTCTCCTGACCAGACGTACTCCACACTCAGACAGCAAATATGATACTTGTTTTGGATTTGGATAAATCATACCACAAATAATAAAGTTGTGGTTTATTTTGAGGACATCTTCCAGCTTTAATATCTAAAATATCATCCACTGTTCTCCCATGTTGTCTCTATCTCCATTAAAGGAACACACCACCATATTCAGTTGTATGCGGACGATGTTTCATTGTATATTGACAATCCGCTGTAATGTATCCCATAAATACTGTCCGTTTCTGAGCATTACATCGAAGTTTCCACTTTTAAAATAAAGTCGCTGTTGCTAACCCGGGATTTCCACAGGGTCCATCAGCGGTGCGTAACGGCCGTGACACGGTTTAGCTCGGTCGTCTGCCCGGGCGCGTTACTGCAGCAGAGCTCTGGGAGAGAAATCTGCCTTTTAAAATGAAGTTGCACTGTCAATACAGTAATTACGGCAGTCCATTAAAATCCAAACAAGTGCCTTTAGTCTATCGTAATTACTGTAGTAGCAGCACAACTTAACGGCCCGATTTTGTTAACTTGCTCAAATTTAGTTGATTTGATAATTTGATGTTTGTGCTTATATCATGTGTCAGTAGCTACGTAGCTAGATGGAGTCTTTATCTGTTTTAATCGTGTTTGTTGCTGAAATATGATCAGGAGGCTACACGGGTTGTTTTATTTTAAAAATGGAAGTTTTATTATGCCGATTCTGTGTCTGACTTCCTGTCTGCTTTGTTGAGCTTATTGCGATTTAGAAACAGCTCCATTGATTAGAGTGGCAGCGATCAGCTCTGGTGACTGCAGCCCGCTGACGAACCCGGTGGAAATTGGACTTAATAGATGTGGTTTATTTTGAGGACATCTTCCTTCTTTAATATCTAAAATATCCTGATCTATTGTCTGTACCTTTTTATATTTCTGTTAATATTTTTTTCTAATTTACTTAATTTGTTGTATTGTTTCTGTTGTTGATCTGTCACATGCATCATTGTTTTAATACTATGCTCTATACCTGCTGTACATTCATATATAGTACTGCTGTACTACATGTAAAACTGTCTTTGTGAATGGATTTAAAAAGTAACAAATCTATTTCAACACATCACAAATTAATTTGCATAATAGTAATCAACTTTTATCAGCTTTTTGCAGAGATGCACTTTTCTTTTACAAATAAATAACTGAGGGAGTTTGTGTTGGTATTATTTCTTGTGCTACAGATTGTCAAACTATGTAAGATTTGTTTTATAGAGCAATAATTTATTAGCTGACAACCATTTCTATAATGTCACAGTCAGCTGGCAGAGCTGCTTAAAATTGTGATGATTAAATCTTCATACAGAGAAAAGTGGCTGGTGGTTGGAGTTCACTGAGAAATTAAAATACACTTAGAAGAAAACATAAATGCTTTCAATCCTATTAAGAACATGAAGTATTTCAGCCCCTGGTGGTCAAAATGAGTATTACAACAAAAACTTACAAAACAAACGAATCACCTAGCTAAACTTTCCTCCCACCTGTTCCACAGATGAAAAGAAAAATAAGAACTTTATACTATAAAATGGATAACCAGTTGTTTTTTCCCGATCAGTGAGAATTATTGATCAATCTAACACCAAGTCCATACACAGTAATTAAGGATTTATTTGTAGTAATGTACAATATGACCAGGGTTGTGAAGGTTACTATGAAAATGTAATAGGTCACAGATTACTAGTTACTCTATTTAACATGTAATAAGTAATGTAACTATTTCAATTACTTAATCACATTTTCTAACCAGTGTATTCAGATGTTAGGGTAAGTGTTCCCATTCAGCACCAAAATCTAAGTCCTGCTGTTTTTCATGGATGCTGACATTTAAGCCCATGTGTGCTCCAAATAAGCCCACATCATGATTTATTTACTAAATATAAAAAAATATTGATTTCAAAGAATTAAAAACAGTAATATATGTATTCAGTAACATGTTCAGCACAAAGAGGACTGCAGATCCCATGGTGCACTGGGGCTGGGAGCAGAGCAGAGAGGAAGTGTTTTGGTGACGATAACTTCCTCCGTCAGGTCGAAAGGAAGACGATGCAAATTGGTGGCAGATTTTTCTGTTCTTGTGGCAGAACGGTAGCTACAGGAATAGTTGGTTAAAAATAATAACAGATCCATAAAATAATCAAGTACTCTAACCCATTATCCCCCAACACTGGATGTCACAGTATGTTATATTCATGTAGCGCTCAGCCCTGAGAATGAGAGCGAGAGAAAGCAGGAAGCCATGTTGAAATGAAGACTTGCAACTTAGTTGAGCAATGCAGAACTTAAAGTGAGGAACTTTAAAGGTTGGAGGTGTATTAGACGGAAGATACTGAAGTCATAGCAGCAGTTTTCAGCAGTTTAAGGATTTTTCTACATCAGAAACAACTTCAGAATGAATATCCAGCCTGTTCTGCTCTTCTGCTTCTTATCAGGTGAGGACCGATTACCCGACTGTGATGTTGCTGAGTAAAATGTGTTGCAGTGTGTAAAGCTGTTACTGGTGTTACACAGTGTTGGAGCATATACTGATTAGATGACTTGACCAATGTCTCCACTGTAGTTTTGCCTTAAAAAAAAAACGTAATTTAAACTTAACAATGACCCAATTTTTGCGTATCAGAACCCAAGTGAAATAAAAAGCGAGTTACAAATACTTCTGTCGTCAACGGATGCTTCAGTTATAAACAGTGTCTGCTCTGTGACCATCAGAAGAGAGAGGCAATTTCCACAAGATCGATCTCAATTACTTATAACTTAAAGACTGCCGCTGTCCCCTAGTTGCTGTGATGTTTCAGTATTTACAGACCAAACTGAGCCGACCCACACGAGCATGTTGAAGCAGAGACTCAGTATGAGCACACATATGAAGCCTAAAAGATTCACTAACTTTTTTCCACTGGGTGTGAACAGAGGAAAATGCTTTGTTTGACTCTGGGACAGACACAGAGTTTAGGGACAGCGTGCTTGGTGAGACCTATGAAGAGTTTTTGGGGCTCCAGTGAGCATACAGCTGATCACTGTATATTATATTGTATTTAAATCTCTCTACATGTCAATAAGGAAGGCCAACAATGATGAAAACTACAATCACCATGGCAATGTTAGTTAATCACATTGTGAAACACACTGACGGTGTTTGCAACATAACAGGAAAGGGTAGAGTGACAGTTTTTCGGATGAAATTACATCATCAGTGTTGGTAATAACGGCCCCATTAACCGGTTTCCTCCATTGTTACGGTACATCTTAAATACTGATGATGTTCTTGCGGATGGTTTCACAAGTTTTTCTGAGGTATTATATCCTTTGTAACTGCTTATTACCTTTTCTGTGCTGTTAACAGAAACTTTTACCATGTATGTTATGCAATGTTATTAAGTAAGATATTACGGTTTACAGAGTAAGTGAACTGGTATTACAAAGTCCTTACCACATCCTGTTACATCCACAGCACAGCCATCGTATCAAACCTGACCCATACTACATAAACTGTTGTGATTCATTAGGACAAAGAACAAACATGTCATTTTTCACAGACTTCCAACTTTTCTGTTGTGAAGTTAAAAAATAGATTTTAAGTAATCAGTCTTGTTCGGGCCCGAGCACTGACCAGTGCGAAGCCCTGTTGTTTCTGTAAACCGACATGCATGGGGTGGCGAGGGCCTGTTCATCGCTGCTTGCAGCTTTAATTTTCATTATTATCACATTCTAATGAACGTTTTTTAAATCACTTTATGTATGTATTTTGATATCTACATTCTGTTATATGTGATTCCTATGATGTGTGTGTTTGTGTGTGTGTTGACTTATATGAGTGGTGTTAGGTTTTACTGTGTTTTATTATTTCCTTTACCAGCCCAGTGACTGCAGATGGAAATTAGCTGTCAGCTAAATCTGCTGCCGAGCATCTTTTCTCTTTTCGAGATTAATGTTTTTTTGTAGAACACGGTCCCTGATATAAATACATTTAATTTAAAGAACAAAAGAAAACAAATAAAAGATTTGAAACATTCAAATGAAATCAAATCATCACAAAAATGTGAGAGTTTATGCTGCAGCCATCGAGTCCTTCCTGACAGGATAAATCAAGTCAAATCACAGACTGGTTGAACTGGGCAGCTCCCAGTGTGACTCTGTGGATCAGTGTGGAAATGTTCATTATTGATTGTTAATTTGTTTTCCAACAGTGCTGCAGGATGGAAACATTGGTCTCATCAATGCACAAAACCCCTTTTATACAAGAACTGAAGGACAAAGTATCACAGTTACATGTTCCTTTGAGACGACTGGAAGCTGGATGTACTTCTGTAAGGACCGATGTAAAGAATACATTCTGACAATGAATGGTGGCAGAGCTCATAAAGACAGACACAGCATGAAATATTATGAGACAAGTTCAGGAAGTCTTCTGGATGTGACCATCACACAGCTGAGAAAATCTGACTCTGGACGTTATTGGTGTGGTTTGGACAGTTACTATTGGGGTCCACACAAGCAGTTTGAGATCATCGTCACAGATGGTGAGTTTCTACTGAAAGTCATGAAAATGTTTCTTCATGTGTCTGGAGGTCAGAGGAAACATTTTTATGACTGCAGCTGATATTTTAATAACCTGATATTTGGTCTAATAATCACTGTGAAGATTGATACAGGAAGTGTTCATTTACTGTCTCAGTGTTTCTAGCAATGAAAATAATGAATAGATTATTTTAATTTAATGTTACCATTGTTTTTTAAGCAGTTAAAGGAGGATTTTTTTCTCTTTTCTTTTGTATCGGTGTGTTTCGTTTTTATTTATAGCTCGGATTCTCAGACCTGCCCCACCAACACCACAGAGTTTCAGAGGAAGCACCACACCTTCATCTTCCACTAAAACCATCAACCAGCAGCAAACTGAGACAACAGCTGGAGGTTCAGGTACATTTACTAGGGGTTAGCATCTCTCCAATAAGACAACCTGATATATCTCGATATGTGGAGTACGATACGAATCAGGAACGATACGTATTAAAGTGGAACGATTCGGTTTTCTATACGATTCGGATTTTTATACGATACAATACGATTGCATATGATGTAATCTGATAGTTCTTTGTTTAAATTAAACATTAATTTTACATTATAAATTAACATAAGTCAATCCTATAAATGTGCCATTGCTTACCTTCAAATATAAATATTTTATAAAAGACCAGAGAACTAGTCTTTTTGTTCAGGTCAGAACCATGTCATTGTGTTTATGACTGTAATACATTGCATGTTGAGAACTTTGCAAAGCCCTCTGTCAATGAAAACAAACTTAATATTCAATTTTATTATTGGCACAAACTAGAACCAAATAAACTAGTAAAGGAGGTAAAGAAATAAAACAGAGTTCTGTGTAGACTCAGATCAGAGAATAACAGTTTAAACAGACATCTCTTTCAATTGTTTAATTCATAAGTGCTGAGCCAACACAAGAGAGTAAAACCTGGATCCAGCCTGACATTTCCAGTAAAACTTCAAAACCTATAAATATTATTTTACTTTTGGAAACAGACAGATGACTATTTATTTTAATGCAGTTTGCTCCTCTCTCACTGCGGACTGACGCGCTGTAGATTGGAGTAGGATGACACCCAGAGGTGATTTCTTTAGAGAGGTTAGTCTCTCTTTATTATACAAAGATGCTGAACTTTGTTCTCTATTATAATGTAAAACACAACAAAGTTAGCAGAGTGTTCAGACTTCAGAGCTGTGCTCATACTGTGTCACTGCTGCAGCGTTGCACTTTTACACATCTGCTGTGGCTCAGTTTGGTCTGTAAATACTGAAACATCTCAGCAACTAGTGTCTGAAATACTTCAACACACTGAATCAGCACACACCTCTGAACTCTTCTGGTTTTCTTTTTATTTCTCCGTATGACATACTGCAGCAGTAACAGCTTATCAATAATAAGCTGCAGACAGCTGTTTACAGGACATTATCGTTCATACTGTGGATAATCACACCGTTATTATAGTTTGTGCTGTTTTACACTCCTACATACTGCAGCGGTTTTTGTCTACTGTTCCGTTCTTCTAGTAAAATTCAAATCTCTTCCAAACTTTGGATTTCAGACTTTAAGTTGCATCATGTCTTTTACTTGTTGTGACGATTAATGTTATATTTATGGGAGAGCGAGAAAGTGAGAGAGCTTCAGAAAGGAGCAGACGGAGCTTTCAGCAGCTGCATCAAACCGATTCATAACTTCATTTTTTTCAAATTAAGAAATAACCCTGCCTCTGGTGGACAAACTATATAACAGGGTTCCTGTTTCTAAAATAGCCTACATGGGACATATCTATGGTATTTCTGAACTGTAATTTCAGTAATCAGTTTTGGAACTTGATTTTTATCATGCTTAATTTTTTATGGTTCAATAAACATGTTTCTGATTCTGACTTTATAAACTGCAGTAGCTCCCCTACCACAGCAGTTTGAACTAGTTTCAACACTGTGTTTCTCATCCAGGTATGATCTTGTATCTGGTTGTTTCTGTGGCTGTGGTTGTTGTCCTGTTGGCTGTTTTTCTACCGCTCCTGTACAAATGGAAGAAAAGAAGCTCTAATGGTGAGTTACCTTCCTATTCTAACTCTTTCAATAATTACAAATGAAGAGCAATGAAAACACCTTTGTTGTTCTTTGTCTTCCACAGATGTGAACAGCAGGGGCCATTTAACCGACATAAACATGGAGGTGACTTTATTACTTTGCATCATGGTATCTGTGCTCAAAATGTTTAAATAACAGAAGAGAGTCTGGGCTGTTAAAATGGCTGTGTATCTCATGTATGTAATCATTCTTCATAACTTTGGTAAATTGTACTGTTGTTTTTTTTTTCAGTCTGTCTTCTATGAGAACTCGGCTCCAGTCTCCACATTGGGAGAGTCTGGCTATGACAATCCATCCTTCAACTACGAGACCCTCAATCCAGCCACCATGTCTCCTGACCAGACGTACTCCACACTCAGACAGGAAATATGATACTTGTTTTGGATTTGGATAAATCATACCACAAAGAATATAGCTGTGGTTTATTTTGAGCACATCTTCCTGCTTTAATATCTAAAATATCATCCACTGTTCTCCCATGTTGTCTCTAATCTCCATTAAAGGAACACACCACCATATTCAGTTGTATGCAGACGATGTCTTATTGTATATTGACAATCCGCTGTAATGTATCCCATAAATACTGTCCGTTTCTGAGCATTACATCGAAGTTTCCAGTTTTAAAATAAAGTCGCTGTTGCTAACCCGGGATTTCCACCGGGTCCATCAGCAGTGCGTAACAGCCGTGACACGGTTTAGCTCGGTTGTCTGCCCGGGCGCGTTACGGCAGCGGAGCTCTGGGACAGAAATCTGCCTTTTAAAATGAAGTTGCACTGTTAATACAGTAATTACGGCAGCCCAATCAAATCCAAACAAGTGCCTTTAGTCTATCGTAATTACTGTAGTAGCAGCCAATCAAATCTGAATGAGTGCCTTTAGTCTACCGTATTTACTGTAGTAGCAGCCAATCAAATCCAAACAAGTGCCTTTAGTCTATCGTAATTACTGTAGTAGCAGCACAACTAAACGGCCCGATTTTGTTAACTTGCTCAAATTTAGTTGATTTGATAATTTGATGTTTGTGCTTATATCATGTGTCAGTAGCTACGTAGCTAGATGGAGTCTTTATCTGTTTTAATTGTGTTTGTTGCTGAAATATGATCAGGAGGCTGCACGGGTTGTTTTATTTTGAAAAATGGAAGTTTTATTATGCCGATTCTGTGTCTGACTTCCTGTCTGCTTTGTTGAGCTTGTTGCGATTTAGAAACAGCTCCATTGATTAGAGTGGCAGCGATCAGCTCTGGTGACTGCAGCCCGCTGACGAACCCGGTGGAAATTGGACTTAATAGATGTGGTTTATTTTGAGGACATCTTCCTTCTTTAATATCTAAAATATCCTGATCTATTGTCTGTACCTTTTTATATTTCTGTTAATATTTTTTTCTAATTTACTTAATTTGTTGTATTGTTTCTGTTGCTGATCTGTCACATGCATCATTGTTTTAATACTATGCTCTATACCTGCTGTACATTCATATATAGTACTGCTGTACTACATGTAAAACTGTCTTTGTGAATGGATTTAAAAAGTAACAAATCCATTTCAACACATCGCAAATTAATTTGCATAATAGTAATCAACTTTTATCAGCTTTTTGCAGAAATGGACTTTTCTTTTACAAATAAATAACTGAGGGAGTTTGTGCTGGTATTCTTTCTTGTGCTACAGATTGTCAAACTATGTAAGATTTGTTTTATAGAGCAATAATTTATTAGCTGACAACCATTTCTATAATGTCACAGTCAGATTGCAGAGCTGCTTAAAATTGTGATGATTAAATCTTCATACAGGGAAAAGTGGCTGGTGGTTGGAGTTCATTGAGATATTAAAATACACTTGGAAGAAAACATAAATGCTTTCAATCCTATTCAGAACATGAAGCTCTTCAGCCCCTGGTGGTCAAAATGAGTATTACAACAAAAACATAAAAAACAAAAGAATCACCTGGCTAAACTTTCCTCCCACCTGTTCCACAGATGAAAAGAAAAGTAAGAACTTTATACTATAAAATGGATAATCAGTTGTTTTTTCCCGATCAGTGAGAATTATTGATCAATCTAACACCAAGTCCATACACAGTAATTAAGGATTTATTTGTAGTAATGTACAATATGACCAGGGTTGTGAAGGTTCCCATTAAGCACCAAAATCTAAGTCCTGCTGTTTTTCATGGATACTGATTTATATAGTATATATACTTGATTTCAAAGAATTAAAAACAGCAATATATGTATTCAGTAACATGTTAAATATTTAAAAATGAGGAAAAAACCCTCCTGAGTAAAATATTAAAGGTCTGAATTCAGATGTTTCTCAGTAATTGTAATAGATTACACTTACATTTATTTTGTAGATAAAATTAAGTAATGTTATATATAACTAGTTACTCTCCAACACTGGATATGTATTTCTCCTCTGCCTGCAATTTATCATCATGTTGTGTTCAGGACACTTTCAGCCTTTGGGCGTTAAAACCACAGACTGTATAAAAGAAATGGACGCAACATCCGTGACGTCACCCATTGGTTTGTGGACTGCTGCTCGGAAGCCAATAGTTTCTGATCTAGGCAGCGCCATCTTGAAAATTTCAGGTGCATGCTGGGAAAAATAAAAACATGGATTCTACTTATATGGGCATGAGGCGGAGTCATGGGCCGGAGCAGGGAGGTTGCTATGGTTACGAGGGCTGGATCTCGAAGACATTGGTCAATCAACCTGTCAATCAGGACGTAGCCACGCCCTAATGCATACCCTGCTTTATCGTCACATATAAAATCAGGGAGGCCAAAATGTCCCAAATGAACATCATACTGCATTGAAGAAGGCTTTAAACTAGCGATTGAGACCATAAACACATTTTGAAAACGTTTACTGAGGTTAGAAATCAAGTGAGAAGTTGGTGAATTCTCCATTGACTTGTATAGAGACGGTTGCCCCCTGGTGGCCTTTTGATAGAATGCAGCTCTAAGTTACTTCCTGGTTGGCCTCATTTCAGAGGACCGGAGCTCCCCGCTTGGTTAAAAACCTAAAATCTGTTTCATTCTCTCTCTCTCTCTCTGTGTGTGTGTGTGTGTGTGAGTGAGCAGCTAAGAGAGATGTTGGGCTGGTGGTGAGGGGGTGGGGGCAACTGTGAATACTGTGTTTACAAACAACAACTGACGAATCCTGCATGGTATGCCTTTAATACAGCTGGAGTAGGACACACACACACACACACACACACACACACACACACACACACAGACACACACACACACACACAATGTTCATCTCCACACAGCTCATTAGCAGTAACTGTGTCAAACTCGTGTTGCAGCAACCATCAACACACACCAGCAATTAGTCTGACAACACTGCGCCAGTGTGTGTGTGAGTGTGTGTGTGTGTGTGTGTATGTGTGTGTGAGTGTGTGTGAGTGTGTGTGTGTGTGGAGAGAGGGAGAGGCAGACTGGTGACAAATATGATCAAATCAAAGTCTCTCTATCTCTTTTTTGCAGTCGACAACAAATCCCTTATTAATTTCTAAAAAAGACACACACACGCACACATATACAGCGGGGCAGGAAACGGGGAGACACCTTGCCTCTGATGCCATGGCAACCAGCCAGGAAGTGACATAGGAGGAGGGGCGGGGGGGGCTGCAGAGCGACCTCTGAGCTGCGCTGTGATTGGCTGTCTGTGTTTTCACGCTGGTCACATCAGTCAACAAAAGTGACCCAAATTCAGCCCAGAGACAGGAAGTGATGTCACGACTCACATGTGGGGTAATAAATAAATAAATATTGGCAGCAAACGGTGACAGAGTGGTGCGTTTTAGACTTCATTTATTATGCATTACTTTTATATAATTTTGGTTTTTTTATATATTTAACAGAAATGTTTTAATATATTTTCTTTTGATTTCTTCTATTAAAAGAAATGAGGAAAAACAAGTGAATGTTTTCATATAGTTTAGCCAAAATGTATTTTTTTTTTAATAGAAAAGACTTTTATCTATTCTCCTTTTAATTCCCTGATTAAAAGAAATGAGGTCAAACAAATGACTTTTTAATTTAATAAGTATCAGTAAACATATTTATTGTAATTAAATCTTTATAACATTGTGTTTTTATTGTGTTTTACACTTTATTCAGAACAGTTTGTTTGTGCTATACGATATTTATTGTTTGTTTTATAGTTTGTGTTATTTTATTCAATTTTTTTTGTTTGTTTTACACAATTCAATTTGTGTTTTTGTTGTTCTTTTGTGGATATTTGGATATGTATGTGATTTATAATTATTATTAGTAGTAGAGCTCATTTGTTCAGCACTTTTTAAAACAAAGGATGGCAAATAAGAAAAAAGTTAAAGACTGAAACTAAAACAACACAAATAAGAAGAGAGACTACATGTACTAAAAATTATAAAAACTGAAATAATACAGTATGTTATACTTCAGGTTGTTTGTTTGTGAAACATTAAAATCAAATCTAAAACATTCTTAATATTCAAAGCAAAAGGCTGAAATCAGAGCAGACAGCTGGCAGGTCAGACAGAAATAATCCTCTACCTGCTGTTCTCCCTGAAGGAGCGCACACACACACACACACACACACACACACACACACACACACACACACACACACACACACACACACACACACACACACACACACACACACACACACACACACGTGACCTCAGACACGAACATCAGCTTCACCCACAGCATCATGGGAAACTCTCGACTGTGGATGTTACTATCAGAGAGGTTCTCTTATTCTGTAGGGTTAGGGTTCTCTTGTGTAAGGTTAGGGTTCTCTTCTGTAGAGTTAGGGTTCTCTTCTGTAGAGTTATGGTTCTCTTCTGAAGGGTTAGGGTTCTCTTCTGTAGGGTTAGGATTCTCTTCTGTAGGGTTAGGATTCTCTTCTGTAGGGTTATGGTTCTCTTCTGAAGGGTTAGGGTTCTCTTCTGTAGGGTTAGGATTCTCTTCTGTAGGGTTAGGATTCTCTTCTGTAGAGTTAGGGTTCTCTTCTGTAGGGTTAGGGTTCTCTTCTTCTGTAGGGTTAGGGTTCTCTTCTTCTGTAGGGTTATGGTTCTCTTCTTCTGTAGGGTTAGGGTTCTTTTCTGAAGGGTTAGGGTTCTCTTCTTCTGTGGAGTAAGGGTTCTTTTCTGAAGGGTTAGGGTTCTCTTCTTCTGTGGAGTAAGGGTTCTCTTCTGTAGGGTTATGGTTCTCTTCTGTAGGGATAGGGTTTCTCTTCTGTAGGGTTAGGGTTCTCTTCTTCTGTAGGGTTATGGTTCTCTTCTTGTGTAAGGTCATGGTTCTCTTCTTGTGTAAGGTTAGGGTTCTCTTCTGTAGGGTTAGGGTTCTCTTCTTCTGTAGGGTTATGGTTCTCTTCTTGTGTAAGGTTAGGGTTCTCTTCTGTAGGGTCAGGGTTCTCTTCTGTAGGGTTAGGGTTCTCTTCTTCTGTAGGGTTAGGGTTCTCTTCTTCTGTAGGGTTAGGGTTCTCTTATTCTGTAGAGTAAGGGTTCTCTTCTGTAGGGTTAGGGTTCTCTTCTGTAGGGTTTAGGGTTCTCTTCTGTAGGGTTAGGATTTCTCTTCTGTAGGGTTAGGGTTCTCTTCTGTAGGGTTTAGGGTTCTCTTCTGTAGGGTTAGGATTTCTCTTCTGTAGGGTTAGGGTTCTCTTCTGTAGGGTTTAGGGTTCTCTTCTGTAGGGTTAGGATTTCTCTTCTGTAGAGTTAGGGTTCTCTTCTTCTGTAGTGTTAGGGTTTTCTTTTTTCTTGAGGATTTAGGGTTCTCTTCTTCTGTAGGGTTAGGGTTCTCTTCTGTAGGACTAGGGTTCTCTTCTGTAGGGTTAGGGTTCTCTTCTTCTGTTCTTACACTTCTTAATATTCTGAGGTAACACTGAGAAGTTTGGGAACATGCAGCACTATGAGAACCTGAATGGTTTCACTCAAAACGCTCAAAAAGTTGAGTGTGGAAATATGGACACTTCTCACGCTCAACGGTCGCCATCTTGGCTCCGTAGCGGGCGGAAAGAAAGAAAGCAAGAGAGTTTATACCTCCGATGGCCACCGAGCCTGATTGTTGCCTCTAAGCAGGGGGAGGGGGGTCTTTTCTGTCGTGTTATATGATTACCGCGTTTGTGTTATTTACCTTCGCGTTATTGTTTCCATTTGATATTGGATTATCATCATACATGGGACACAAACACCAGCAGCTACTGACCTGAGAGAGCCTCACCAGATTAAAGCAAAGCAGCCAAACTACACAATAACACAAACATGTCTCTGAAAACCAAAATAATAAAAAATATATGAAAAATAAATGAAAATATTTCTACAAAGTAAATATCTATAGCCCTTTATTATTGGCTCAGTGGTTGATCTGTTACAGTATGAATAAATGATCTCGTTTTATGTTAACATGTGACCTTAATCTCATATAAAGGAGATTCATATTATTATTATTGTTATTATCATTATTAGGTCTTGTATGTTATGAGATGGTGATGCAAAAAATGGCTCTTAAAGCATATAATAATAGCTCATGGTAGTTAACATGCAATTTCTTTCTTCCCTGACGATGAAGTCTCTTAAAATGTTTCAAGCTATTCTATTCTTTTATCTGTTAATCACATTGTCTTCATTCTTCTTGTATATTATATACAGGAAGACAGCTGTGGTAATGCTGCCCGATCCTGGTGGTCCATGGTTGTGTTTTTAATATGTTTTATTAGCTCATTTATTATTTATTTTAGGTATGATCACTTTTAGTATCTATTTATTACTTCTTTTTTTAATACAGACAGGAGCTGCTGAGAAACAGTATTTTGTTTACTCAGTGAAATGACAATGAAGTGAATCTACTGTTAAAGGTTATTTCTGGTTTAAGATAAAAACAGATCGTAGTCTAACGTGCAGAGACACACAGGATATCAAAGGGGTGCGGCATGAGAGCGAAGGAGATACAGAGACACTTCAGGGAGGGGGAAACTAGGTTTGTGGTAATCTCAATGAATATATGAACATGATTCCTAGGAGACACATTTGTTTTAACCATGAACCGACTAATATTTCGGTTATTGTTTGACGTGCAGTTTGAGGTCACGCCGTATAATAAATCACCTGATTGATCAACAATCTGTCAGTCAATGGGAGGAGACACACACACGAGCTGGTTTTTCACAATAACATGAATTCAAGTAGTCTGTCAAACCCTGATGGGAGATATATCCTAGGTGTTGATTGCTGAACTTTCCAAAAAGCACCGAGCTGTTCAGGTGTTTCTGTTCAGTTAGATCAGAAAACCTCAGAAATGATTCATCTCCTCCCAAACACTCATCCCAAAAAACTCTGTGACGAACAGAAGCTAACGAGGAGGTTATGTCAGGACTTTTCTTTTTTTAGAAAACAGGTTTTGATATTCATGTTCCTCCAGCAGGAGTTTCTAGTTTCCCAAGTTGAACCTGAACGCAGCATGGGGGGGCAGCGCTGACAGATCGTTAAAACATCTGAAATGCTCCTTCTACTTGTTAACGACAGACTGAAGGCGGGTTCGTCTCTCTGCTCCAACATCTGAACACATCCCCCCCTCACCCCCCCTCCCCCGCTGCTGCTGCTGCTGAGCAGATGGAATATTGATGAGGGGATATTAATTATTTAACGAGCTGCAAGCGCCTCGTTAAGTGTCCTGCTGCAGTGGCTGTGATTGGAGGAGAGCGAGAGACACTGGTTAATTAACTCTGAGCGGTCAGACGGGCACACACACACACACACACACACACACACACACACACACACACACACACACACACACACATTCGTACCCCTCTTCAGGTGGGAGGAGACATAAATATAGAACAAACAGCCCACGCTGCTAATTAACTCTCTGCAGCTCAAAACAAGCAGCTCAGACTGAACCGACTCCAAACTAACATTACAAGGATTTCTGTATAATACAACAAACTCGTGCTCTTCTTCACAGTCACAACATTTTACACAATTAAACAACATTTCATACTCGTCTGAGATTAAATCATCCAGAAAGAAAGAGGATGATGCAGTTTTGCTCATTGACGCTGATTCATGCATACAAGATAAGACAAGCACTGAATATGTTATATTATATTTAGTGAAATATGGACATACAGACAAATAAGAATAAAGTCTAAATTTTTGTTTTTGGACCTGCACCTCTTTCCATGTGCCATCTTATACATCCTAAAGTCCAGAGTCAACCTTCCTCAGTAGGAGCTAAAACACATTTAATATCTCAATCTTCATCTCTGATACTCACAGAAAACCAAATCACTTAAAGCCTCCTGTTGTCCTTGGGTGACATTTGACCCGTTTATATCAGAAATATGGATTTCTTTCGTGTAATTGTCTGGAAACCACATGGATGGTTCCATACTACATTATTGGCAGGTATTGTGAGTATAATCGTCTTCCATGAAATTGGGTGATAATTTGTACTTTATGCTTTATAAACAGTCAAACCAGGAGGACAAAAGTTGCACAGTCGATGGGAAAACTTTAAGGAGGAAGGAAGGAAGGGAGGAAGAAGGAAGGAAAGGAGGAAGGGAGGAAGAAGGAAGGAAAGGAGGGAGGGAAGAAGGGAGGGAGGAAGGAAGGAAGGAGGGAGGAAGAAGGAAGGAAAGGAGGAAGGGAGGAAGGAAGGAAAGAAGGACAGAGTAAAGGAGGAAGGAAGGACAGAAGGAAAGAGGGAGGGAGGGAAGAAGGAAGGAAAGGAGGGAGAGAGGGAAGAAGGAAGGAAGGAAGGAAGGAAGGAAGGAAGGAAGGAAGGAAAGAACAGTCAAAACAGACGGGGTCAATTTGACCCGGGAGGAGGACAGGAAGGTTAATAGATAAGGAAAAGCTGCAGCTGATTGGTCCATATAGTCGACTACAATAATAATCTACATTTGATATTTTCATTTAGCAGCTTCAGGATCAATAAAGTGATTCTGCAGCTTTACATGATGCAGCATGAGAGCCGAGCGTCCTGTCATCCAGTGTTTGTGCCTGTGGGACTTTAAAAAACTCTCAAATAAATGATGAAACTGAAGTGAAAACGTATCACAGTGATGAGCCGCAGAGCGACGCTGATTTCTGAAGACTGCAAAAAAACAATCTGTTTGAAAATCCGTCAGTGATGCAGCTTGAGAGACGAGGAGAAGAAAAACGTGTCTGCTTCCTCCTGATTTACAACATCTGAACTCACCGCTGATCTGTTTCAAATATCAGCAAGCATTAGTGTCTTATATTTAAATGTCCTGTCATGTCTGAGTGAAGGAAACGTCTCCTCGCTCCTCTGTCTGAATCACAAACTCCAACAGCCAACAATAACTCTGCTGCAGAAGCTGAATTTTCTGTTTTATTTGGTCGAATCCGTTGTAACTTTTACTGTTCTGTTAGCCAATGTTAGCGGTTCTTAGAAGGAAAAGTGTTTTATACATTTTATGGACTGAATTCTTCTATGATCCCACTGAAGGAGCAGCAACAAAACAGCTGGAATAAACACACTGATATATATTAAAAAAGCTAATTGTCATCTAACTTTCATGTTCATCAGCAGCGTTGATGTCCAGCAGTCAACCATCTAAACCTTCCTCTACTGTAGATGTTCACTAAAGAAATAAGTGAAGTCTGAATGTAGGGAAAATTTTTACTGAATGTTTGTAGTGAGTGTTTATTCCAGGCGGGGAGTTCTGGTCCTCTGAAATGAGGTCAACGTGGAAGTAACTTAGAACTGCATTCTATCAAAAGGCCACCAGGGGGCAACCGTCTCTATACAAGTCAATGGAGAATTCACCAACTTCTCACTTGATTTCTAACCTCAGTAAACGTTTTCAAAATGTGTTTATGGTCTCAATCGCTAGTTTAAAGCCTTCTTCAATGCAGTATGATGTTCATTTGGGACATTTTGGCCTCCCTGATTTTATATTTAGTAGTAGAAGTAGAAGTAGAGACTTCTGACAATCAGACTTCTTTTTGGAGCTGGTGGAGTCGCCCCCTGCTGGCCATTAGAGAGAATGCAGGTTTAACCTTCGTGTCGTCCTCCTGGGTCAAATTCACCCCATCTGTTTTGACTCTCATTCCTTTCATTCCTTCCTTCCTCCCTCCCTCCTTTCCTTCCTTCCTTCTGTCCTTCCTTCCTTGCTCCCCCCTTCCTTCTTTCCTCCCTTCCTTCTGTCCTTCCTTCCTTGCTCCCTTCCTTCCTTCTGTCCTTCTTTCCTCCCTCCCTCCCTTCCTTCCTTCTTCCTCCCTTCCTTCCTCCATCCCCCTTACTTCCCTCCTTTCCTTCCTCCCTCCCTTCCTTCTTTCCTTCCTCCCTCCTTTCCTTCCTTGACTCGAGGACAACAGGAGGGTTTTCATGTTTTCTTCTCTTCAGTGTAATTTATGTCACATTGCTTCATGTTCATCGTCATTTATTCTTTAAGTTTGTGAACATTTTACACTTTTAATCCACAAACAAGAAACACTTTGAGACATTTCGACTCTTTTCGTAATTTTCGTCACAGTATTGGACATGAAGAGAAAACAATGCTTCTTTCATCATCTCTTAATTTGATCTGATTTACATGTTTTTGTCTTTATTTCCAAACAGTCTGCTTTGTGTCTTTTCCTCTCCGCCTCCTCTGCTTCAGACGGAGGACACAAACTGTGAATCCACAAATTTCCCCCAAAAATTCTCATTAATATTCACGTCCTCCCCCTCGCCTGAACCTGCAGGCCAAACAGAGGACAGACTAAGAAACACCATCATTATTATGCGTCTTTACTATTTTAAAGTCAAATCACTGATCACTGTTCCTGTTTTAGTCCTTTTAGCTCTGCAGATTCATTCAGTGTTTATTGAACAAAGAGACTATAGATAATATAAATTTACTACTTCTTTACATTTCTGTCTGTCTTATACATGTATATTCAACATTTCTGCTTTCACATATTGTGTATTTATAGATTATATATATATGAGCATACTGCTTTAAACTTCTGGCCCAGCAGATACACTACAGGACAAACTGGATTATTATCAGTACAGTACAATTTCATCCAAAACCAAAACTTTACTAACTAACCAAAACATTTGGGACTCCGACAGAAGACACAACAAAGACGCTCTGCTCCCACAACCATGTCAGAAACTCTAATGGGAGTATTATAAGCTTTGTATAAATTGTATATATAATATTTAAGAGCTATGATGGATACAAACCTCCCTGTTCTCAAGTTTGTTTTACTCATTTACTCATATCAGCTTAAAGATCTGTACAACATCCACTATCCTGAAACCCTCGATTCAAATAAGTACTATACATACTATAAAACTATATAAGTACAGTCCATTTAATTCGTACGTATACAGCTAGATGCTACTGCAGCTCATTCAGAACGCTGCAGCTCGAGTTTTAACCAGAACAAAGAGATCAGAGCACATTACTGCAGTTGTAAAGTCTTTACACTGGCTCCCAGTCAGCTAGAGAAGAGATTTTAAATATATAAAAATCATGTAAACGATGCACGAATAAGGGTCAAAAACAAACTGGATGTCCTTATTAGCATTCCAAATATTTTAAAACTTTACTTGGCATGAATGACATGTTAGTAGAATATAAACCCTCCTGTTGTCCTCGAGTCAAGGAAGGAAGGGAGGGAGGGAGGAAGGAAAGGGGGGAGGGAGGAGGGAAGGAAGGAAGGAAATGAGGGAGGAAGGAAGCGAGGGAGGAAGGAAGGAAAGAAGGGGGGAGGGAAGGAAGGAAGGAAACGAAGGAGGAAGGAAGGTTGGGAGGAAGGAAGGAAGAGAGGAAAGGAAAGAAGGAAGGGAGGAAGGAAGGAAGGACAGAGGAAAGAAAGAGAGAAGGAGTGAGGAAAGAAGGAATGGAGGGAGGAGGGATGGAAGGAAGGAAATGAGGGAGGAAGGAAAGGAGGGAGGAGGGAAGGAAGGAAGGAAGAGAGGAAAGGAAAGAAGGAAGGAAGGAGGGACGGAGGAAAGAAAGAAGGAGGGAGGGAGGGAGAAAGGAAGAGAGGAAGGACAGAGAAAAGAAGGAAGTGAGGAAGGCAGTGGAGAGGAAAGAAAGATTGTATGTTTTAATGTTTCCATGTATTTTTTTATTTTTATTTCTCAAATGACATGTTTTTCTGTTTTATGTAAAGCACACTGAGTTGCCATTGTGTATGAAATGCTCTATATAAATAAAACTGCCTTGCCTTACTTGTATTTCACTTCTCTGAATGCAGTATCTTACTCCAGAAGTGAAGCTGTAACTACACCTGACAGGGATGTGAGGAAGTACTGGAGTATATTTCTATGTTTCTACATCAGAGCAGCAACACGAGCAACCTGCAGTGAGTTCAGCTGCTCTTTAAAATCAATCCAAATGAAGTCTGAGATTTCATTAAAAGCATTTCAGAAACACCAGGGCTGTGTCTGAAATCACTCCTTACTGACTGTCTAGTGCTCTACATTTACTCTCTGCCATTTAATTTGAGTGTCTGAATGCTGAGTGTGTGTAAGATATCCACTATATAACATTAGAGCCCTCAAATACTCCAACATGCAGAGAAGAAACTGGTATCCATGGCATGTGGAAACTAGGAGTAGGGTAAATAATCGATACAGCACACAGTAGTATCATGAAATACGCCAAATATCGATCTTTCATTATATGAATTGCAAATGAAAATTTAAGTTTTTTTGTACTAGAATAATAAAATCAATTGCTTTTTCAGTCCACTAGAGGGCTCTGGTTTGTTTTCTGGTGACAGTCAGCGAGCAGGAGACTGAATATGCAGTTGAAAAAAGGAAATTAATTGTAATACATCACATTATATTTGAAATTGCAATAGTATGGTATCACGGAGCCTCTGGTGAGTCCCACCCTTAGGGGAAACAACCGTCACGTGACTCTACAGCTGATGGTGACGACACAAAATTATGACACTAATGGCGCTTTTCCACTACACAGTTCCAGCACTACTGGCTCGGCTTGGCTCGGCTCCAGGAACGACCTTTTCCATTACAAAGAAGTACCTACTCAACATGGGCGGGGTCGTTATAGCAACGGCTCCACGAAACTGCTGTGACTTTGTTTTATACGCGACACAAACACATAACCAATGGAGGACATGGAGGCGATGGTGTACTTGCTGCTGTATGAGGCTTTCTGTCACACACAATGCAAAGAGAAGAGAAACCGAATCACTGTAACGCTGTTGTTGGTATTTAAAAATGCCGGGTTTGATTCTTGTGTGAGATGGCTCAATCAGAGGCCGGCAGTCTGATGACGTCACATTTAGTATCGGCTCGGCTCGCTTGAAACCTCAGCAGAGCAGGTACTAAAAAACCAGGTACCAGGTACTATCCCTAGTGGAAATGCAGAAAAACCGAGCCGAGTCGAGTCGAGCTGGAACTGTGTAGTGGAAAAGCGCCGTAAGTTAGTGTCTGAAATCTTGATTTGGAGGCAATGGTGTACTTGCTGCTGTATGTGCTCTCTGCTTAGTGAACTATGTAATGTTTATTATACAGGGAGTAATGAATGAAAGCATAAGGGATTCATTTCAGACACAGCGATAGTAGACTGTCAGATATTTAATTACATTTCCTAATTATGAAGAGCTGCTTCTTCTTTCACAGTTTGTTTCTTTTCTTTTAACTCAGTGAGTGATGTTTTTATTAAAGACAGAAACGACTGATACAGAAATAAAAACGTAGCAATCAATTCACCTGATTTTATGCTTTAATGTGTAAAGAAAGCAGCTCATCAGTGATTACATAAAGCAGAGATGTTGTTACTGTGGAAACCTTCTGAATCTGAAACTCTGACCTACTTTCCTCCAAAGAGTTTCAGAAGAATTATTACGCAACAACAACTCAACTCAGCTCAGCCTACTTTCTGTCTGTCTCCACCCGTCTGTCAAAGTTTTACTTTCAATTACTTTCAACTCCTTCAATGAATCCGCCTTTCTGAGTCACCGTCTCAGAGGAGAAGAGGAGAGGAGGAGGAGAAGAGGAGAGAGGTGAGGAGAGGAGAGGAGAGGGAAAAAAGATGAGAGGAGAGAAAACAAGGAGATGGGGGGAAATTTGGAGGAGAGGAGGGAAGAGAAAATAGAGGAGAGGACAGCTAAATGAGGGGAGAAAGAACAAGAGGAGGAGAGAAAAGAGGAGGAGAAGAAACGAGAGGACATGAGAGGAGAGAAAAGAAGAGAGAAAGAAGAGGAGGAGAGGAAATAAGAAAGGAAAAGAAGAGAGTAGGAGAGAGGGAAGAGGAGCGGATTGGAGAGGAGAGAAATCTTTAAGAGAGGAGGAAAGAGGGGAAGAGAGGAGAGAACAGCAAACAAGAGGGGAGAGAAAACAAGAGGAGGAGAAGAAATGAGAGGACGTGAGAGGAGAGAAAAGAAGAGAGAAAGAAGAGGAGGAGAGGAAAAGGAGAGAGGGGAGAGGATGAAAGCGCAGAAGGGAAAACAAGAGGTGGAGAGAAGAGGAGAGGAAAAAAGAGATAAAAGAGGAGGAGAGGAAATAAAGGAAAAGACGAGAGTAGGAGAGAGAGAAGAGGAGAGGATTGGAGAGGAGAGAAATCTTTAAGAGAGGAGGAAAGAGGGGAAGAGAGGAAAAAAATAGGAGAGAACAGAAAACAAGAGGGGAGAGAAAAGGAGAGAGGGGAGAGGATGAAAGAGCGGAAGGGAAAACAAGAGGTGGAGAGAAGAAGAGGAGAGGAAACAAGCGAGGCAACGAGGAGGAAAAAAGAGGAGGAGAAATGCTTTAAAGTGCTCTGACTTTAGTTTGAAGATCTGAGGCTTCATGACAGCTTAAACTTCATGGACTGATGAACGCTGCGACACCACGAAGAAAAAAAAAAAGAGCTGAATAGAAATGAGAGGATTTGCAGCAGTTTGAGAGACGAGGATTCAGTCTGAATGTGAGAACAACGAAAAGCACAAATCTGTTGAAATGACTTTAAATTAAATGTTATTACAGTCAGCTGTTTGTCTGCTGGAGGTTAAATTCTTAGTTCCTGGTTCCTGCTGAGCGTCTCTGTTCTGTTCAACATCTTAAACGACATCTAAACAACATCTGGAGCAATAATCAGATCGTACAAAGGAAACAACGAAAGAGATGCACTAAATAAATGAATGAAAGAAACAGATGAACACAGAAGAACAGCAGGGAGATTATCACACACATCTGGTATGAAGTGCCAAACCAACTGGTTCAAACCACAAACCACTGGTCTATAACTGGTCTATAGCTCAAACCACCAGGCCCGTCGCAACAGGACAGGCAAACCAAGCAATTGCCTTGGGCCCCGAACTGGCCGAGGGCCCCCAGACAACGACTAGTTATGAATTGAATGCAACGACAAACTGTGGGCGCGTCCCTTTAAATGCTGTGATGGTCAATGCAGGAAAGTGCAGCGACACTGTTATCGGAATCCCCCTCAAAGGGGCCCCCCACAGTAGGTGCTGCTAGCTTGGCGGCTAGCTCGGCGGCTAACTCAGCTAACTGGCTAACTGTAGACGGGATCATCCCTATGTTCCCCGGTCACATACAAAGCGGGGAACATAGGACCCAGGGAACATAGGGATGATCCCTGTTTTGATCCCCTCCAAGTTTATTTTGCTTGGGGCCCCCAAATTCCTTGAAACGGCCCTGCAAACCACTGGTCTATAACTCAAACCACTGGTCTATAACTGGTCTAAAACACAAACCACTGGTCTATAACTGGTCTAAAACACAAACCACTGGTCTATAACTGGTCTAAAACTCAAACCAACTGGTCTAAAACTCAAACCACTGGTCTATAACCAGACCAAGATCCAATCCCATTTCATTCCATATATTTATATTTTATATTTCTTTTTTCTTTCTTCCTGAAGTGACGTGCGATGCGTTTTCGGCGACTCCAACATCATCCGATTATTTTCCAGTCACAGCTGAGCTTCGTTTTCAAAATGTAATATTTGCAAAAAAATTAGCAGAGATGGAAAATAACAAAGTATGTACTTAGCTCTTAACAAAAGAGGAAAATGAAGGAGACAAACACCAAAGTGATCTATGAGGAGTCGTTACGTGTTTTGGTTCGTTTAGAATAAAGCGTGTGAAACTGAACCGTAGCAAAGTCAGGAGCTACACTGGACCAATTTATTTCTGCTACGGACCAAACAATCAAACTATAGGTGTGAAAACGCCCCAAAAACTCAAACCGCCGGTCTGAAACTGGACCGAGACTCAAACCGCCGGTCTGAAACTGGACCGAGACTCAAACCGCCGGTCTGAAACTGGACCGAGACTCAAACCGCCGGTCTGAAACTGGACCAGGACTCAAAACCACTGGTCTGAAACTGGACCAGGACTCAAAACCACTGGTCCGAAACTGGACCCGAGACTCAAACCGCTGGTCTGAAACTGGACCGAGACTCAAATCGCTGGTCACAAACTGGACCGAGACTCAAACCACTGGTCTGAAACTGGACCGAGACTCAAACCATTGGTCACAAACTGGACCGAGACTCAAACCACTGGTCCGAAACTGGACCGAGACTCAAACCACTGGTCACAAACTGGACCGAGACTCAAACCACTGGTCACAAACTGGACCCGAGACTCAAACCACCGGTCTGAAACTGGACCGAGTCTCAAACCGCTGGTCTGAAACTGGACCGAGACTCAAACTGCTGGTCCGAGACTCAAACCGCCGGTCTGAAACTGGATCGAGACTCAAACCGCCGGTCTGAAACTGGACCGAGACTCAAACCGCCGGTCTGAAACTGGACCGAGACTCAAACCGCCGGTCTGAAACTGGACCGAGACTCAAACCGCCGGTCTGAAACTGGACCGAGACTCAAACCGCCGGTCTGAAACTGGACCGAGACTCAAACCGCCGGTCTGAAACTGGACCGAGACTCAAACCGCTGGTCTGAAATTGGACCGAGACTCAAACCACTCATCCAAAAGTCACATAGCAGTTTAAAATCACAGAGTTCGGTTCACTAGACTCAGCTCGTAGCAGCGTAGAGAAACATCACATTTCCCATCATGCACTCTGCCACCTTCACACACAGACACCAAACAAAGCCTCCGATTGGTTAAAACACAATAAAGACGGATAATCAGCCGACAGTTGCATGCTGGGACTATTTCTTGACAAACATCGTATTCATCCGCCGAGACAAGGCAACGACACTGTGATGCTAGCAGTTTCCCTCCACTTCCAGTCTTTATGCTAAGCTAGGCTAACACACTGACATGAGACTGGTTCTTTAAAGTCACATCTTAAAACTACATTATATAGTCTGGTATCACTATAATTATTATTTTTATACTCACATCTTTTATTCTGTGTCTATAAAGTAAAACGAACACTTCATAACTTTGGATTTAAGACAAATATTATACACATTAACTGTTATTATTACAACTACAAGCTGTACAGCAAATACAATGGTAATTAATAAATAACACGTTTATCATATTCACAAATTAAACTATAATCTGCTAGGCCTACATATACCCAATAATAAGTTAGAAGCACGTGAGGTTTTATTGTCCTATTTATAGATTATATTAAATTAAGATGCTAATATTTAGAAATGTCGCTGTAATTGTTTTTGAGTTTTATTTTTTTTGGGCATTAAACCTAAAATATTCCCGCTGTGTTTTATTTCCGCTTCAGCCCATCAGTAGTTTAAGGTCTCACACTTTGTGCTGTTTAACCTTTAATACTCCAGTAAACAGTAGCTGTGTGTAATCTTGACTTTCCACCTTAAAACTCCGCTGTGAACACTCTCTGCTGTCTATGATACACTGGTACATTTATAACATCCTGATTATATCTCACAGCGGGATGAAAGCGATGCACCGGGAATAACACCGGGATCAATCTTTGTATGTGGGATTCAACCGTGTGTGTGCTCGTGTGTGTGTGCGCGTGAGGACAGACGCCCATGTTCTCACCTTGCTCCTCCGCCTGCAGCTCCTCCTGCACCGGGACGTCGCGCGCACTGCAGCCGGCGGGGCTCGCGCAGGAGCCGGGAGAGAAACACCCAAAAAGGTCCGCTTAAATAAAAAGAAGAAGAAGAAGAAGAAGAAAGGAAGAAAGAAGCTGGAGGTTCTGCAGTTTCCTTCAGGTTTGTGATCCAGATGAAGCTTTTCTTTTTTTTTTTATCTGAAGCATCCCTCCCTCTCTCTCTCTCTTTCTCTCTCCCTCTCTCTGCCTGTCCTCTATCAGGTCCGCAGCAGCTGACTCCCAAGCAGCCAATGGGATTTATAGGGCACCGGGTGATGTACCAATGAGAGCTGGGATGCTGCACAGAGGTGATGGAGGAGGGATGAAGGAGGGATGGAGAGGAGGGATGGAGGGGCTGACATGACGTAATGCTCCAGATTCTCCTCATGACTCCATCTACTGTGATTCTCCTGCTATCGCTTTTTTTTTTTTTTTTTGTCTTCTCTCTGACACTGTGGAGATTTTAGAGCTCAATCACTCCTAAAAATAAGTAAATTATTATTATTATTTTCGGGAGTGTATCTGTTAGAGATGAGACAAACACTTAGACTAAAGGTTCAAATGGTTTTATTTTAACAGCTTTAATGTACTTTTTGATAGAAATCTGATTTATTCTGAACCATTATTATTATTATTATTATACATTATAATAAACCTCTCTACTATATATTGATGTAATTTACGTTATCCAGTTAAATGTATTATTTAGCAGCAGGTTTGAACACTTGCAGGTCAGATTCTCATTTAGGAGTTGAGCCTCTAATTAAAGTCTGATACTAAAAATAAAACACTGTAAAATTTCATAAACCTGTTAAATATGAGTTTAAATGATCAGTATTAATAAGTAGGAACAATATGAAGTTGTGACAATGAATTTAAATCATCATGATACAAAGATAATGTGATGTATTATTCCTCATAATAAAGAAGAGTTAGGGTTATTATAGTTAAACACTCTACACACACACACACACACACAATGAGTTTTAAAGGCTTATTCTGCACTTTTAGACTAAATATGATAAATAAATGAAACAATAAACTGGATTTATAATATATATAATTAAGGTAGACGCAGCTTTGAGGCAACAGTTACTGATTTCTATCTTAATTTAAGGAGATAAAAGTTAAAAAATGTAGTTTTTTTTGTCCCTTAAGTCAAACGTTTCTCCTTTTTTTGTTACTATTTTTTAAATCTTGCCAAATTTAAACAACTTACTCTTTTTTTTACACATTCAGTCACTTCAGATGTTTAAAGTGTTTACTCATGACAAAATAAACATAACTTGAAGTAAATCCCAAATTATAGAAATGAAAATGTGAAGAGCTTTAACATAATATACATTTATAAGGTTATAATTATATCATTTTGAAGTTCTTCCATCTTTAAATTAACAAAAAGTTACAAATTTGAAGTTGAATAAGTCAAAATTTGGAGTTGAAATGACGTTAATCATTAAATCGTATTGACTTTTAACTTAATGAGGTTTTTTATTTCTTTACTTTTATACGAAGATGTTAAAGTGTGCATTAATAAACAGCATAAATCTAATTTAAAACTCTGATCATCACATCATTCTTACTGGAGACACAAACTACACTGACTCACTCATATCGATTCTTCTCGGACGAAACCCAAATTACACATTACGTCATCTCTGGAGATACAGAGTTAAAGATAAACAATAAGAGAGGGAGGGAGGGAAGGAGAGAGAGAGAGAGAGAGAGAGACATAGAGAGAGAGAGAGAGAGAGAGAGACAGAGACAGAGACAGAGAGAGAGAGGGAGAGAGACAGAGAGAGAGAGACATAAAGACATAGAGAGAGAGAGAGAGAGACATAGAGAGAGAGACACACAAAGAGAGAGAGAGAGAGACAGAGAGAGAGAGAGAGAGAGAGAGACATAGAGAGAGAGAGAGAGAGAGAGAGAGACACAAAGAGAGAGACAGAGAGAGAGACATAGAGAGAGAGAGAGAGAGAGAGAGAGAGACATAAAGAGAGAGAGACACAAAGAGAGAGACAGAGAGAGAGAGAGAGAGAGAGAGAGAGAGACAGAGAGAGAGAGAGAGAGAGACAGAGAGAGAGAGAGGGAGAGAGACAGAGAGAGAGAGACATAAAGACATAGAGAGAGAGAGAGAGAGACATAGAGAGAGAGACACACAAAGAGAGAGAGAGACAGAGAGAGAGAGAGAGAGACATAGAGAGAGAGAGAGAGAGAGAGAGACATAAAGAGAGACAGAGAGAGAGAGAGAGAGAGAGAGAGAGAGAGAGAGAGAGAGAGAGAGAGAGAGAGAGAGAGAGAGAGAGAGAGAGAGAGAGAGAGAGAGAGAGAGAGAGAGAGGTGTGTAAGGTGAGACGGCCGCTGACATCACCAGCGATGATGTCACAGTGATCCAGTAATTTGGGCCTGACTCAGCGTTACTGTCGGAGCGATGAAGAGACGAGGATGACCACAGGGAGGTGAAGAGGGGTGAGATCAGCTGAGAGGAAGAAGATCATAATAACAGTGATGATGAGGATGCAGAATAACATGGTGACGATGGTGAATATCAGAAATGATGGTGACGAGGTTCAGTGTGTTGGTGATGACGATGAAGTTCAATTTTTTTTAATCGAGATTAATCGCAGAATTTCCATAGTTAATCACGATTAATGGCTTTTTGAATTGCATGTTTAAAATCCTGTTATTTTCCATTTGAAGGCAGTTTTAAGCCCATAATGTAAAGCATTTCTTACCAGAGTGTCTTAACTGGGAATCAATCACGGCTCTGCTGCGACTCCCACACTCCAAAATGGTCCTTTGGTGGAGCTGAGGCTGGCTTGGCTGCACCTGGGTGTTTAGCGTGGAGGTGCTAACTCAAACTCCACGTACTCCGGTGGTAGTTAAACTCCGTTTGACACAGGTTGCATTTTACTTTTGACTTGTCAACTGAAGCGTCTGGAAGTGTTTTAAAGTTAAACAAGCCGTTCAAAAGTCCAGTAGCTCTCTTACTTTCCATCAGCGCGGTAGGTTTACTGCAGGAGGCCACTTCAAAGCATAGCGCTACAGCTAGAGGAGCCGTCTACGGGGGAGTAGAAGGGACAAAAAGGCTTGCTACATTAAAATGAGATTTTAAAAAATTAACGCGTTATGGATTGCATTAATCTAATCGCGATTAACACGTTAACGCCGACAACCCTAATTTAAATGTAAATTTGTCTCCAGCTTTATAAAAGTGTCTCACATGTTGTAATCTTAGTTTGAACCTCCGGGCCACCGTAGTTCACTTAAAGAGGAAACATGTTTAAACTTTAGAAATCTACAATATTTACTGATTCAGAGATTCTTGATTTGTAATGAGGGAGAATAAGATGTTTTATTATGATTTTAAAAACCACATCAGTATTATATAGATGACAGCAGAGTGATGTTCATGTGTTAATAATGTCTGAGAGGATTTTTAACGTTTCATCAGAGGAGGAAAATGTTCCCGTTAAACAGATTTAGAGCACGAGCTGCTTTCTGCCGACTGCTGGAGAAAGCTTTAATACCTGAAACTGTCTCACTGCTACACACACACACACACAGAGAAACACACACACACACACAGACACACACAGACACACACACAGACACACACACACAAACAAACACACACACACAAAAACACACACAGACACACACACACACACACACACACACACACACACACACACACTCCTGACGGGTATTAATGTTTACTTCAGTGTTAATCCAAACTAAGCTGGATTTCAGAAGCAGCAGGATTGTTTTCAGTTCAAACTCTCTCGCTCTCTGTGTGTGTGTGTGTGTGTGTGTTTGTGTGTGTTTTCGGGTGGGTGGGTGGGTGGGGGGGGGGGGGGGGCAGGACTCAGACATCAGTCATAATAAAAAGAAACAAACATCTTTGTAGGACAAATTAAGACCAGGTTAGTCATCTGACCTAAACACCAGCTGTTTTAAATATTAAGCCCCCTCCCCTCTCCCTCCCCCCTTAGCAACAGTAACTAGGCAAAACAAAGACAGTTTTGTTATTAATGAATTTTGATCATTGTGGAGAAATTCTAGTTTTATAACCTGCTGCTAGATGTTAATAAAGATGTACGGAGGCTCAAACCTGCCAAGAAAAAAAAGGATGTATTCAGGAAATAAAATTGTTAAACATCCATGTAGAGTAGTTTCTGACCCAGATCAGAACGGAGGGAGGGAGGAAGAAGGAAGGTAGTGGGTAGGGAGAAAAGAAAAGAAGAAGGGAGGAAGGAAGGAAAGAAGGACAGACGAAAGAAGGAAGGGAGGAAAGAAAGAGAAGGGGGGAGGGAGAGAGGAAGGAAAGGTGGAAAGGAAGGGAGGAAGGAAAGGAAGGAAGGACAGAGGAAAGAAGGAAGGAAGGAAGGTAGGAAGGAAGGTAGGAGGTTGGGAGAAAAGAAAAGAAGGGAGGAAGGAAGGAAAGAAGGACAGAGGAAAGAAGGAAGGGAGGAAGGTCGGGGGGGAGGAAATTAAGAGAAGGGGGAAGGAAGGAAGGAAAAGAAGGAAGGAAGGAAGGAAGGAAGGAAGGAACAGTCAAAACTAATGGGGTAAATTTCACAATATTAACTGTTGAAACATCAGCTGAGTGACGACAGACCAGAGAGTACAGAACAAAATAGTTTTATTACAGTCCTCCCTGTGTGTGTGTGTGTGTGTGTGTGTGTGTGTGTGTGTGTGTTAGCTTGTCGCTTCACCTCGTAGAAAACAAGAGGAATCATCTGTAGAACATTTACACCACCAAAAAAAAAAAAAAGTTAATTCATGTCCATAAAAAATAGCTTTTCATCATCATCATCATCATCATCATCATCATCATCATCATCATCTTTTCTTTTTCCAGTAAATACAGGTAGAACATGTAGAAGTCAGTCTCAGAAAAATAAAGTCAGGCCCCCCCCATCGACCCCGTTACATCAATAAACTCCTCTGGGCCAATCACAGGCCAGCAGAGGAGGGGCGGGCGGGGGGGGCGGGACAGCGACGATAGGCCACAGAGAAAACAACAACGTCATATTAACAATCGTCAGCCGTTGGTCAGGCCTCACATGTACAGAATATATCCATTTATCATTATTATTATTATTATTATTATATGTTCAGACGATATTTAAGGTTCATCTTTGTACAGAAAAAACATCCTGCTGATAGAAAAGCTGTTTTACAATTATAAGAAGAAGATAGTCGACAGGAAACAGGAAACAGCTGCTGCCAGAGCTTCCTGTCCGATCCACACATACGAACACCGCTGCTGTAAAAGACTGTCGGACATTTTTAAAGACTGTCGGGTTTTTCTCTGAAAGGAATAAACTGATGCTGACAGATGTTTAGATATTGAGGGATTGTTCTTATTAACTATAAATCTTCATGTTTGGATCCAAAAACCAACAATTGAACTGATCTACTAACAACTATTGTGTGTGTATCATAAATCTGATATGTCTTATTCCTCTGTCGTTCTCCAAAAAATGATTAAACACACGATGATCCTTCATTATTAAGAGTTTGGTCGTGTTAGTTTGATTAGAAAAGGAAACAAAGACGAGCAGCTTTACACATAACTGCTCTACAGAGAGTGAAAACATGACCAGTTATTAGTCTTTAGAGCCGTTTCCAAACAAATTAATGTGACCAAACTCTTAATAATTACAAAGAACTGCTCTACAGAGACTGAAAACATGACCACACTGCACCTCTTGACATGTTCCTTCATTATTAAGAGTTTGGTCCAAAGACTAATAACAGAAGTCATGTTTTCAGTCTCTAGAGAGTAGTTCTGTGTGAGGCTTTGTAATGTTTCTGCTTGTGCTCAGTAGAGTCTACCCTATACAGAACTGCTCTACAGAGACTGAAATCACAACCTCTTACTCGTCTTTGTTTCCGTTTCTAAACAAATTAACGTGACCAAACTCACGAACATGTCAACAAGTGCAGTTTTGTCATGTTGGTTAGTTTAGAAACGGCTCCAGAGATTAATAACAGAGATCCTGATTTCCAGAGACTGAAAATATGACCTCTTTGTTACCATTTCTAAACAAACTTTTTTTTTTAAACAAAGTTTAGAAACGGGAAAAAAAACTAGTAAGAGGTTGTGATTTTAGTCTCTGGAAAGCAGTTCTGTGTAGGACAGACTCTACTGAGCACAAGCAGAAAAGCACCCTTTACACAGAACTACTCTCCAGAGAATGAAAACATGACTCCTGTTATTAGTTTTTGTTACAGTTTCTAAACAAATTAATGTGACTAAACTCTTAATAATGAAGGAATAAGTCACCCAGTGCAGTTTTGTCATGTTGGTTAGTTTAGAAACGGCTCCAGAGATTAATAACAGAGATCCTGATTTCAGTCTCTGTAGAGCAGTTCAGTGTAGGGCAGACTCTACTGAGCATGTGCAGAAATGTTATAAAGCCTTACAAAGAACTACTCTCAGTTTCTAAACAAACTAACGTGACCAAACTCTTAATTATGAAGAGTTTGTGACGACAGAAGGAATAAGATATATCAGACTTTTGAAGCACACACAACAAACGTTAGTAGATCAGTTCGGTGCTGGTTTGGATCCAAACACGAAGAAAAATATAAAACATTTCCAGAATTGTTCCTTAAATTTTAGTTTCTTTTAGTTTTTAGTTTTTTTTTTTACATTCAAATAAAAATCAAACTTCATAACTTAAATTCAGCAGCTGTGTGAACGTGTGATCGGACAGGAAGCTCCAGATGAAAACAGATGTTTCCTCCCGCTGGACTTTTACAAAGATCGTAAATCTTCGTAAACGTCAAAACTTCACAAGTTGAAAACGTCAGTGACTCGTCGGAGCGGCAGCGAAACGAAAGCTTGAGATCTGCAGCGTGAACGACGTTCAGTCTGAGAGCGGTACGATCATCATGAGACGGACGCTGGATTAACTCGGATTATTACGAACTGTCAAAGATGATGTGCCAGTTTATAAAGATCCAACTCCGAACATCGTAAATCAGATTCATCAGGTCCGTTAGGAGATAATCTAAAGATCTCATAATGAAGACATGAAGCTGAGATTATTTCACTAATTTGACTTTTTCTGCTATAAATTCAACGTATTCCTGTTAAAACCTTCTTAGAGGGAAATGTTTCATATTTTCTGACTAATACAGTCGATTTAGTTTCATGTAAATTTTACACATTTTAATGTAATAAACTATAAATATTAAATATAGTTATAATATCTGAGCAAAGAGCTGGTTGAACAATTCTGTATTATAGTTTTCCCTTCTTCAATTCACATTAACAAATATCATCATTTTATAACTTTAATAAACATTTTACTTTTACTCTCTAAATGAATCATTCTGAACAAGTCATAATAAAAGTATTTAAATGACCTAATTATTTATAGAGCTTCAACAATTAACTGATTAATTGATTAGTAGCCAACTATTATAAAACTTGCTTACTTTACTATTAAATTACTTTACAACCAATTAAGTCAATTATTAATAATTTGGAGTCATTCTTTAGGAAAGAAATATAGTTTTGTAACATTTTCTGGTGAAAACTGACATTTTTCCGCATTTTACAGATTAAACAACTCATCGATTAATGGATAAAAGAACCCCGAGATTAATCGATAATGAAAATAATCGTTAGTTGCAGCAATAATTTATGTAACTGTGTCTATTATCAGAGTTAATAAACTGTTAATATCTGGTTGTATTACGGTAAATCATGGTGGGAAATGTTTCAAATCAATAAGCAGGATATTGATTAATGATAATATACTTTGATTTATCAGATTAACCACATTAATGTACATTTCACTGATATATTAAATACCATTAATGTAAAATATTCTGATCAATACTGTGATCATGTAAAGTTGAAGCATTAATAAGTTTCTTCTATCTTCTGTGTTAACTTGGCACATCATTTTTGTACAGCGTATTTCCAGCAAAAACTTGAACTGAAAACATTTCGCTGAGGAAACAGCGGCAGCGTTGGTTATAAAATGGGAGTGTGGACAGAAACTCAGGAGACCGTTTATTAACCGAGTGAATATAAAAACATTCGTCATGTTCTGCTGGTGAGAAGAAACGTTAGCTCGACGTTAAAGATGTAGCACAAAGTTAACGAAGTTCACTGTAAAAAATGGCTTTTTGTTCATCACACATGCTGAAAGATGCACAGCGAGGATTTCTCTCTTTCTTTTCTTTCTTTCTTTCTTTTCTATAAAAACAATAAAGATGCATCTTTCTTCTGCTGCAGCTCTGAAATCTTTAAGGCTTCGTCGCTCTTTAAACTTTTAAACTCTGTACACAATATATAAACCTCGTGGTCTCTGATAGAAAAATAGAGTCATGCTGTAAAAGGAGAACAGTCGAAAACACGATGGCTTGGTGCTGCGTTCACGTCACTGCTGAGGCTGGGAAATCACAGCGCCAGGAACTGATGAGAGGCTCCACTCACACTGAAGACGTCTGGTTAAAGAATAAATGATGGTCGGTTTCATTTTGGATCCCGGCTGATTAAATACCAGGATTCATTTTACTGCCACGCTGAAGGGTTTTTGTTTTTTTGGTGTTGTTGGAAAAATCATTATTACCCCACCAAGCTGGTGCTGGTTCGGTAACGTTTATTAGCCGGCTAGCAGGGTTAATGTTTATTAGCCGGCTAGCAGGGTTAACGTTTATTAGCCGGCTAGCAGGGTTAATGTTTATTAGCCGGCTAGCAGGGTTAACGTTTAATAGCCGGCTAGCGGGGCTAACGTTTATTAGCCGGCTAGCAGGGTTAATGTTTATTAGCCGGCTAGCAGGGTTAACGTTTATTAGCCGGCTAGCGGGGCTAACGTTTATTAGCTGACTAGCAGGGTTAACTTTCATTAGGTGACTAGCGGGGTTAACGTTTATTAGCCAGCTTGCGGGGTTAACGTTTATTAGCTGACTAGCGGGGTTAACGTTTATTAGCCGGCTAGCGGGGTTAACGTTTATTAGCTGACTAGCAGGGTTAACTTTCATTAGCTGACTAGCAGGGTTAACGTTTATTAGCCGGCTAGCAGGGCTAACGTTTATTAGCCGGCTAGCGGGGTTAACGTTTATTAGCTGACTAGCGTGGCATTTACAGAGGGTTCAAGATTTGTTGATTAAAAGTACTATTTTTTTGCCAGAGCTGTCTTCGTAAGAGGTGCTTGGATTAGCACCAACTGAACACTGCCTCTAGCACTAGCTCCGAACCAGCACTGGCTCCAGCTCGGTGGAAAAGGGGTATAAGAGAAACTTTCAGGTAACTTCTTCTCACGTTAATTTAAAAGCCAAACATCATAAAGTGCAGTTTATATCAGTTGTAGTTCATTAAAAAAAACTGATTTAACTATCAAAGATCATCTATTATCTGACAGGATGATCACTCTGTTAAACTTTCTGAGCAGCTAACAGAATCCTCTCTGACTTCTGGGTGGGATCAAACTCTCTTTGTGCAGTTTGTAGTTAAGTTAATTTAACTACAAATAAAAAGTTAATATAGCGAATATGAAAATGATTCTTCTCTTTGTGCAATTTGTGCCTTTAATGAGCTGAAACTCTCCGTAAAGCTGCAGAGTCGCTGATAATTCATTCATTATTTTAAGTTATTATATAAAAATATCTATATTATATTAATATATATATATATTAATATCTATATTCTTTTGAATGCTATTTAAAAATATCTAACAGTCATTTTTATTTGGGGATAAAAAAAAAAGAAGTGATGAGAAAAATAATCTAAAATTTGCAGCATCAGACGTTTTAACTTCAGTTTAACAGAATAAAAGCCTCACTCAGTTCCTGGCGGTCCGTGTGTGTGTGTGTGTGTGTGCGTGTGTGTGTGTGTGTGTCAGCAGCCTCGTCGTCACACACACAGAAGCATAGAGAAACACGTTAAAGCGCAACAGCGACAGCAACGACATTAAAACCTGCAGGTCGGCAACAGTCGGGGTCAGGTTACCGTGGCAACCGCGTAGCTCTGCTAGCATCACAAACGGCGAGAGCAACGATATTAAAAAACAACAACAACAACATTAACAACAACAGTCTCTTTGTGGAGCCGTCTCGTGTCAGTTTGAGCCGGCTCAGCCTCACTTTGGATTTGTTGCAAAAGACAAAAAAAATAAAGTAAATAAAACAAACTTGGTGCTTTGCAGAAAACTGAGGCTGTTTTTTCTTCTTCTTCTTTTTAAGCATTTCTGCGGTTGGTTGATGTTGCCACAACGTCGCCTTCATAGTTAGTTTTGTGCAGTTTGTCTGAATAGTTTCATTAAAGCAGGAAAAGATCATTTTACTCTGAACAAACTTCAGTGTCACCCAGGCGGGGAGTTCTGGTCCTCTGAAATGAGGCCAACGCTGAAGTAACTTAGAGCTGCATTCTATCAAAAGGCCACCAGGGGGCGAGCGTCTCTATACAAGTCAATGGAGAATTCACCAACTTCTCACTTGATTTCTAACCTCAGTAAACGTTTTCAAAATGTGTTTATGGTCTCAATCGCTAGTTTAAAGCCTTCTTCAATGCAGTATGATGTTCATTTGGGACATTTTGGCCTCCCTGATTTTATATGTGACGATAAAGCAGGGTATGCATTAGGGCGTGGCTACGTCCTGATTGACAGGTTGATTGACCAATGTCCTCGAGATCCAGCCCTCGTAACCATAGCAACCTCCCCGCCCCACCCATGGCTCCACCTCATGCCCATATAAGTAGAATCTGTGTTAAGTAGCTCCTAAAACTTTTGCACAGCTCTGAATATCTGACGGATCCAGGATTTCAAGTCAATTGACGATTAGTCCGTTACTGGATTAGCAGACAGAAAACTAATCTTCTGCTTTTTGATGATCAAATTTCATTTTTAAGAAAACAGTAATATTCAAATGAGCTGATTCTAGATCCTTAAATGTGAATTATTTTATTTTTTATGACAGTAAAGTGAAGATCTTTGAGTTTGTCGTTAAGAACCAAAAAGCTAATTGATTAATTGATAATGAAAATAATTATTAGCTGCAGCTCTGAATCGAATGATCCTTTAAGGTGAGATTAATCAAAGGAGAATCTCCGCTGCTTCTCTGTTTGAGTCTCAGCATCAAAGAATTTAATTTGAAGCTAAATGAGACGACTGTTGTGGCGACATCACACATCAACGCGCTGAATAAAGAAACAAACCTCACATCTGAATGAGTTCAGTAACCAACATGAAACCAGTCACAATAAAACACAAACTGCTCCTTTAAAAACATCTTAAAGCCAAACAGGAATGTGACCACGTCCTCAAGAAAAAACCTCAAAACACCAAAAAACTTTTCTTCAGATTCAAAGATTTCCTTTTTTTCTTTCTTTCTTTTTCTTTTTTTGTAGAAAATATACAATCTATATAACATGTTGATGCTTTAATAAGAAGAGAAGTAACTTGGCTGAGTAAAAGCTTGGGCGAAAGATCTGCTGTATCATCATCATCTTCATCATCATCATCATCATCATCAGCTCGTCTGTGATTAGTCAGTTCAAAATGATGATGAGGAGTTTAGTCCAATAACAGGCCATGCATAACTGGAGAGAAAGGCGTGACCAACTTTTTTTTTTTCCAAAAAAGAGCGGCCAATAAGAGCGAAGCAAAAAAAAAAAAAAAAAAAAAAAACTCCGAAAATTTGTCTCTAAAAAGTCGTTTCTGTTTCTGGAGGCGTTTCTTAAATCCAGCAGACGTTGAGTTTTATAGAAAAAAATGACGAAGAGAATCCGATATCCGGAGAGTGACGAAGTTAAAACACGTCCGGGGACGAAAACAGGAAACAGGAAGTAAAATAAATAATAAAAAAAAAGGGAAAAAAAAAAAAAAAAAAAAAAAAGATCCCGACGTGAATCCCGATGTTTCCCTCTTGAGTAAATCGTTAAAAATGTTCTTTTTTACGGGAAACGTCACAACTTCGTCCTTCACGTCCTCCGACAATCAGCTGATCGATAAAAAAAGTTCGGATATTAAATGTTTTTCGTTTATTTTTCCTCATTTTTTTTTTCTTCGTGTCTCCAGTAAAACGTTTTGGTTCCAGTTAAATTCGCTTGATGCTTTTTTTCTTTTTTTCTTTTCTCTCCGTTTTTGGTCTCCACCTCCTTCAGTGAAAACCCCAAACCGGGATTTAAAAGACGCACCATTTGTCCGTTTCCTTTCACAGTTTTTTTGATTTTTTTTTTAACAGTTATTAGAAACAATCTTTATAATCCTACAGTTTAGAGATTGAAAGGTTTCAGCCCTCAGTAGCAGAAGATTCAGTGATTGCTGTTTTTGCTGTTGTGATGCGTTCAAGTCCCGAGAATAGCCTCGTAAAAGACAAAACTAAAAAAAAAAAAAAAAAAAAAAAAAAAAAAAAGGGTGAGCTCACTAAAATATCTCATCAGTGTATCAGCGACTTTCACCAAACTGTGATTCCCCGTCTGGTTTTCCGATGATTCTCCACCAGTGTTCCCATAGAAACCATCAACATCTCCCGTTTTCTTACCAGTGAAATAAAACCGGTGCTTCCTGGTTCAGAGGTTCAGAGTCTCAGAGTTTCAGTGCAGGTGCAGGTCGTCTTCTCCGATCCTCCAGGTGCAGGAGAGGAGCGGCAGCGTTTGCTCAGCGAGGAGCGGTGAGAGGAACAGGAAGTGAAGCGTTCAGGGCTTCTGAGGACCGGGAGATAAAACCACCGGCGTGGAGAGACCGTCGACGCTCAGAGCCGGGATGTGGATCTGGTTACTGCCGTTAGTGGGAAACTAAAGGGGGGGGGGGGGGAGAGAGAGAGAGAGATAAATGACATTTGCAAACCATTTTTTAACCAAAGTAAGACTGAATGCTCCTGAAAATGTCAAATGGTGTAACCACAAAATACCTGATTCTCCAGATTAAATGTAATATTTAGGGCTGTCAGCGTTAACGCGTTAATCGCGATTAGATTAATGCAATCCATAACGCGTTAATTTTTTTAAAATCTCGCAAGCCTTTTTGTCCCTTCTACTCCCCCGTAGACGGCTCCTCTAGCTGTAGCGCTATGCTTTGAAGTGGCCTCCTGCAGTAAACCTACCGCGCTGATGGAAAGTAAGAGAGCTACTGGACTTTTGAACGGCTTGTTTAACTTTAAAACACTTCCAGACGCTTCAGTTGACAAGTCAAAAGTAAAATGCAACCTGTGTCAAACGGAGTTTAACTACCACCGGAGTACGTGGAGTTTGAGTTAGCACCTCCACGCTAAACACCCAGGTGCAGCCAAGCCAGCCTCAGCTCCACCAAAGGACCATTTTGGAGTGTGGGAGTCGCAGCAGAGCCGTGATTGATTCCCAGTTAAGACACTCTGGTAAGAAATGCTTTACATTATGGGCTTAAAACTGCCTTCAAATGGAAAATAACAGGATTTTAAACATGCAATTCAAAACGCGATCAATTGCGATTAACTATGGAAACTCTGCGATTAATCTCGATTAAAAAAATTAATCGTTTGACAGCCCTAGTAATATTTAGAACAATAGTATTCCATTAGCTTTATTTAATATATAAAGTTATAATGTAAGATCATGCCAAACTAGTTGATAAGGTGTTTTATTGACTATTTACTGTTTTTAAGCAAGTTGAATTATTCGGTACAAAGTTTTTATGGTTACACCACTTAGACATTTTTACCATAATCCTCTAATATATTCTCTCAAAATGGATTAAAAGCAGAAATTTGATGCTGGGTCCACAAAAAAAAGAATGTGTGAAGTTATTCATACATTTATTTTCTATGTGTTAACCCTTTAAATTTAAACTGAACCTCATGGAGACAGTAAATGTTTAGCTCGGTCTTCAGATCAGCGACTGATTCACACAAACACGTCTTCTTATTATTATTTATTGTGTTTTTAATGTAAGAGGTTTAATATCCAGCAGCAGAACATTAAACCTTTTAATCCTCTTTAATGTTTTTATATGAACAGATGATGAATCTGAGTCTTTATGTTTAATCTGCTCCGAGTGTTTCTGTCTCCATGAAGCCGGTTTAATACTTTTATATCTTTATTTTATATTTACTGAGTTTAAATATAAGAGATCTTTATTATACATCAGGTTTAAATATCTCACACTTAACTTTATTTATTTAATTCTCCTGTTTTAGATTTATCTTATTTCCTGTTTAACACTTTTAACTGTATTTAAATGACTTTTATTTTGGCGGGCGGTGCTTTTATTTTCTGTTTCTAGTTTCATATAAAACATCTTTGACTTTAAAGATGAAGAAATTATATCAACATTTTATTCATATTTAAACTCCTTAAAGCAAATTTAATATTGGTTTTTATTTTATACATTTTAATAGTTTGACTTTTCTCTTCTTTGATATTTAAGTATTAATATTATATAATAGAGGTAGATTTTTTGCCTACTAAGCATGTTTTCTGACTAAACATTGATTTCTTTCTCCTTTATTAATTTTTTTTGTATATTTTTTATATTTTAAACTTTAAATAAATAAACTGATCTAAGGATAAATTGAACTATAATGACATTAAAGTGATTAAATCAGGAATCTGGATCAATGAGTAATAATTAATAAAACATTAAAACATTATTATTAATAATTATTATGTTTGTTTGAGGGTTTATTAATCTGAGGCTCAATAAATAAATAAATAAATAAATTCCTTTAAAATCAAACTGAATTAAAACAAAACATTTTTAACTTTAAAATAAAACAGTTTTTGTGAAAGTAATGTATATAAATGTAATATATGTGTAGATGATTTGAGGTTTAACTGGTTTGAACTGGTCGGTTATTATCAGTAAACAGTTCCCAGTCTGACCAGCAGGAGGCGACGCAGCAGCACAAACTACAGACTCATGAAACATTAAACTGAAGAGACACAGATGCAATGATTGATTGGTTAATTAATTAATTAATTAATTAGGCATCAACAGTTATATTAATCATTAATCATTCTTTATTTATACAGCAACAAATCATAATTATTAAAGTTATCTTAAGGCTCTTTTCACACAGAGCAGCTCTACACTGAACTCTTTCATTTTAAACTACTAAATTGATCTTCAACTATTTTAATAATCTTTTATTTGGTTAATTATTCTAATATAAAACATTAAATGTCAGATTTTTATAACCTACATTACTTTCAGAAAAACTGTTTTATTATAAAGTTACTTTTTTTTTTAAAAATTCAGTTTGATTTATTGGGGATTTATTTATTTATTGAGCCTCAGATAAATAAAACAATCAATAGTAACAAACATAATAATTATTAATAATACATTATGATTTAATGTTTTATTAATTACTGATCGATCCAGATTCCTGATTTAATCACTTTAATGTCGTTATAGTTTTTAGTTTATCCTTTGATCAGTTCATTTAGTTTAGTAGTTAAATAATTAAACTATCATCACAATAGAAAGAAAGAAAGAAAGAGTTGACCAGTAATAGATGAATTGTTCTGTAGTTGATGTTTTATTCTCTAAATGAATCAATAATCATTTTCAGGAAGGTTTAAAATCATAAAAGTGTATGTTTAAGTTATGATTAAACATATTTAAGGAGGTATTTATAAGTTATAATTAAATATATTTAACTGTATGTATAATGTCAGTAATATG